>VNJV01007228.1:0-11157 GCA_008042635.1 Drosophila nikananu
TGGTCCCATGAATGTAGTTGTTTTTACATCCGGGCACGTTCTGGTAACCATGTAGTCAGATATACTGCTCATGTCTCGACCAATTGAACTATGCTCGAATCCTTGTAGCGACTTTCCCTGATGCAACTAGCGTCGTGCCGCCTTTCCTGCAATCAGTTGAGCGTGGATGCCTAGGGGATAAACTACTATTATTGTTTCGAGTGCTTTTGTGGTGGTTGACCTCAGCGCCCCTGTTATGCATAGCAGTGCCTGCCGCTGAGTTCTCTCCATGAGCTTGATATAAGTCGTCTTTTCCATGGCCTGCCACCACACCAAGACTCCATACATCAGAGTTGAACGCACCACCGAGATGTAAATCCAGTGCATTAGAGCGGGTGAGAGGCCCTAAGTGCTGCTAAGCATCTTCTTGGATGCATACAGCGCTATGGTGGCCTTTTTTACCCCCTCTAATACATTGGGCTTCCATGCCAGCTTGCTGTCTAATGCAATTCCGAGGTACTTCTCTTGTGTCTTCGGAATTAGCCTGGTTGAGTTTATTTTCAGGGGGACCCATAGCGGCACCTTGTGCCGTGAGGTCCGTCTTGTCTGTGTTGATACTGAGTTCTACCTTCTGCGCCGACTCACATATCTCCCTGAGTGTTGATTCAATGATCGAGCTGAGCGTCGATTAAAAGACTCCCGTGATAATTATGCTTATGTCGTCAGCATAAGCTGTTATCTTTGGGGCCTTCCTCTCTTGATCAGGTCGTCTACCACCAGATTCCTCAGGAGAGGCGACAGGACCCCGCCTTGTGGCGTGCCCCTGTGAGCTCCCTTCACCATGGAGGCGGTGACCCAATCGGATTGTACCCGCCTACTGCTTAGAAGATTTCTTATTCACAAGCTGATGGCTGGGTGCGTGTTGGCCGCTTCTAGGCGGTCCATTATAGCGTCTGTGGTCCCGTTGTTGAATGCTCCAGATATATCCACAAACACTTCGAGAGCACATTCTTTGTTGTGCAGGGCTCTCTCAATGGTGGTTACTAATGAGTGTAGCGCCGTTTCCACTGATTTCCCGTTTATGTACGCGTGCTGGTTGGATGACAGCAGTCGTCCCACATCGTTTCTGATGTATATGTCCAGCAGCTTTTCTAGCGCCATAAGTAAGAATAAGGTGAGGCTAATCGACCTGTAATCCTTTGGGCTCACATGGCTGCACTTCCCCGCTTTTGGCAGGAAGACAATCCTAGAGGCCCGTGCTTAAGCGAGCTGTGAATACAGCGTGTAGCCATGGGGTGATCACTTCTTTGGTCACCTGTAGCATGGCTGGGAATATTCCATCTAGTCGTGGTGCTTTTATTCCCGCAAATGAATCTATAGCCCATTAAATTCTTCTAGGGGATATTAAATTTGTTGGGAAACTTTCTTCTCCAAGTGCGAGGTCCTTGTGTTTGTTGGCATCGAATGTCTCAGTGCATCCTCGGAAGTGAGCATGCATTAGTGCTGTTAGGGCCTCTTTGCTGTCCTCAGTCCAGTGTCCGTCATCCCGTTTGAGCTGACTCTGTATGGTTGGTTGCTTCGATAGCAACTTCCGGAGTCTGCCCGTTTCTGGGGCAGCACAGTGGGCGATTTGATGAATTTAGCGTAACGAAATACAATTTTTGAACTGTTAAAATCCGACTCGATATTGGAGCAGAAGTTTCTCCCCGATCTTTTTTGTGCCCTGCGTATTTCCATCTTGTAATCCCTGAGTAGGACCTTGTATTGATTATTTTTTGCCTCTTTGGCGATTTTGGAAAAATTCTCTGAGGTTATTGCGTAGAAGCGAAAGATTACCGTTCCACCAAAGTGGCCTGGTCCTCTTTCTGGCTCTAGATGTCGGGCATGCTGCGCGTTGCGTATGGGGAGGGCCTCTAGGGACTTTTCTATTTCTTTAGCGGATTTTACTGGGCACGGGCCAGTCGCGAGTCGTGTCGAGATTGTCTTCCTAAACTTCCCTCAGTTAGTGTTCCGGGGGTTCCTAAAGACGGTTGGTTCGGGAGAGTGGTCGAATTTGTATAGGAATTTTATTTACTTATGGTCCGAAAAGGATGGTCTCTCAAGGACTCTCCATTCTGAAACCATTGTACTATGTCCCCTTACGAGTGTTATGTCTAGCACGTTCGAGGAGGTGGGACCTACGAAGGTATGCTCTTCCCCTACGTTTGCTATGCATAAGTTAGTGGATAGTAAAAAGTCTAAGAGTGACTCACCTCTGTCGTTAATGTCGGGGCTCCCCCACACGCAATGATGTGCGTTGGCGTCGGCACCCACAAGCAGTTGCTGGTCATTCGGGCTGGCTTCTACCATGCTCCTGAGTTCTTCCGGTGGGGCCGTTCTATCGTGTGCCATGTAGCAGGAAGCTACCAGAAGGCGCTTCCTCTTGCTCTCCAGCATCACAACAGTCAGGTCATCCGTGCTGTAATGAGACATAAGTTTAGCAGGCAGACCCTTCCGTACAAGTACGGCGGTTCTGTTTCTGCTTACCGATGGTGAGTAGAACAAGTTGTAGTTGGAGGACTTCAGTCCGGTGACGGCATTGACCGAAAGCTATGTCGGCAGACCCTTGCTCCAAGGCGATGAGGAGTTCCGCCGACCGTCTTCCGCGTCTGCTTCGTCCAGCGATAGTCTCTGGGCGGCGTCCACGATGGTTTCCAGACCTAGGTCCTTCTCTACCTCGCCTGCCTTCAGGGTATGAGCATCCTTATCCCCGGGATAGCGCTTTTTGAGGCGCAGGTACCCATCTTCCAAGCCATCTTCCCGTACCTCGGATGAAGGATGTCCTCCGCCTCTTTATTTATCTGGAGGACTGCACTATGGCCCTCCTCCTTGGGTAATGGGGTCGCAAGGTGCAGAACCTTCCAGTCCGCGCTTGGTATGTCCGGATTCCGTCGCTGCAGCAGCTTCAGCGCCCGGTCCCCTTGGATTGCGATGGGGAAGAGTACCTTCGCCTTAGGAATGGAGGGGATTAGCTCCCTATCCACCACCTCCAGCTGGGCCCCCACCCACAACGCCTCCAATTGGCAAACCGTTTGCGTCAGCAACTTTCTCGTCAGGTCATCGTTGCATTTCAGGATTTTTACCCCGTTCAGCCACCCGGCACCATTAAATGTGAGCATGGGGGCCTCGGGGTCTTCCTCCATCCGTGCAAACAATGACTCAACGAGTCGCGCATGCACCAACTTCCACCGGAGCTCGGTCATCTTGCCGGCCTCGTCGCTTTTGTCAATGAGTGCCACGATCAAGTATCGTTTGGTCACCTTACTCACTTTAAGCTTTGTCTTCGTCTCAGGCTTCTTCGCTTTCTGGGGGGGAGCGCCTGCCTCCATCGGCCCGCGTCACCGCTTGCTCCCCGGTGCGTCCTTATTGGCGCTCTCGGTTGAGAGTTGCCTCTTGTTGGCAAGAGACTTCTCCACCTTGTTGGCGAATCCGCCCGTGGATGTCATGTTGGGGAGGTTGGCGAAGTGCAGCCTGCCCTCTGCGACCCTTTCCTCGGCCCAGGTGAGCTTTGCCTTCTCCTGTGGGGTTAGGGCGGCTTTTTCCATGAGCCGGCTCTAGATGCGAAGGGCGGTTTTGTGTTGCGCCTTAGCCTTCATCCCCTCACTTGAACGCGATTGGTTTCGGCGAGCGGAGAAGGCTTTCCTTCTCTTCTTTAGAGAGCTACACGCTCTCTAGGTCAGAGTCTGTATCTACTATAGCACCTGAGCGGCTTAGCTTCCCTTGCGTCGTTGTGGCAGGAGCATTACAACTGAAATGACCTGCTCCCGTCAAATCAGAGGTGTGACCGATGGCGACACGCAGAGGTTCCGCCGGTGGTAGCAGTCACGCCTTCCTCCGACGTTTGGGCTGATATTCCAACCCGAGTTGAAACGGCTTTGGTGTCCATTTTCTGAAACATACACAGGTTGATTTTCCGGGGAACCACCCACTTGCGTTTTATGCCTAACCGCCAGGCACCTCCACCCATGGCCAATGATTCATTTCCTCCGGCTTTTCCAGCGGAAGGAAATGAACCGTTGCCTTAGCTAGACACTGTATCAGTGCATTACCCGTAGTCCGGGATAATACAGTGCCCATTGCCCAGCCGGCGGCCTCTTGGACGGTTTAGATGGAGGATTTTCGCCAGCCTCGACTGTTGATTAAGATTAAGAATATATATATGTATCCACTTTATATGGTCGGAAATGATTCCTTTACTTTTTGGAGACTAAAATTATATTGCAATGTTATAAAACAATTATTCGTACCGTGACAGCCCTTAAATTACACAGGTTTAGTTGTGGATTAGCTGAGTGTCAGCGGTTCTACATACTTTTAAGGTTATATAGTCTTTGCCTTTCGTCTGTCTCTGCAGTAACATCATTTAGTACAACTTTTTTCCTTTAATTTACAACGCCAAGAGATCAAATATTTTTCCTTTTTGGACGTTGTTGCACTACGGTCAGTACATTCAAGTGGCCCTTTTGACACCAGCACGTGCTTTTTTGGAAAAATTATGTTTGTTTTAAATTACAAATGCAAGGCTCCATGCTTTATCTCCCTTCTACCAGCCACAACGTCCTTTCGCTAAAGATGTCCTGGGTTGTAGTAGGAAATTCCCAAGGCGCAGACGAAAATGTTTAAGTAGAAAAATGAGGGGGCGTCGTAGGATGATTTCCGGGTGTAACAGCTTTATTCAGCTGCATTCATGATACAGCCTAAGCTTAGGCATAGAACCGTTCTCCCGCTTTACTCCACTAAAGCGAGAGCGGGAGATCGACGGCGGCCAAGGAGTTCGATTTAACCCGAGCTCGGGGAGCGGGTGCAACAGAGGGCGGTGATCGCGGAAGCTCCAGAAGGCCGTGGAGCGGCGGATGAGTGCAGCGGAGCGGCCGAAGATAAAGGGCGAGCAGAGAGCGGAGGAGCTTGTCCATGAAGGGTGCCGGGGAGCGGTGGAAGAGTGCCGAGACGCAGATGCCGTGATCGGGGCCGTCCTAGGGCGTTTAGACGGCGAAGCTGATCCGAACGGAACGTACGGATGCGTTAATCTCTCTGTAGCGGATGGACTCCATGCAGAATCGGCTATGGTAGGACTAAGTACCTCGAGAACGTCTGCTTTTCGAAAAAGTGTGGCAGTGACGATGTCGGATCTGATCTGAATGAAAATAGAGCGTGAATGATGTCCGTAATGTGCGAATTAAAAGTAAGGAGGTTCCCAATGCTTCGAATCGTGATAATGCACTGGCCGGTCGTGCCTATGCAGAAACGTGTGGTGGTTCTGATTGCATGTTTTGCATCAGTCACCGCTGCGGCAGGTTCCCTTGGAATGTACGTGGGCCAAACAGTTCGAACAGTAACGGTGGACGATAACCGCGCGGAGCCTCTTTTCAGCACTAGGCTTGAGGAACTGTTGGCATTTTCGAAGCGGGTGGATTCCTTGGTAGACTCGGCATGGGTAGGATAAAATACGTCGGGAACGTCTGCATTTGACCTCGTCGTATGGAACCCAGTCATTGGAGGCATCGGGAGAAGTGATTGAGGAAATCCTTCGGATCGGTGCTGATACAGTATCAGAAGAAGTCGGTACACTGGAGGAGCAGTTGCTTGGATGCAACAAAGTGTGATGCCGACTTTGACACGTGAAGCACTTGTGGACGCTTGTGCAATTACGAAGATATAAGATGTTCGATCTTATATCGTCATCTGAAGGAAGCGTGGACATTTACGCACTGGTTGGTTTTCTTTGGAACACAAGTTGCATCGTTTGGATTTGGGAACGATCCTCGTACTGAAGGAGTTCAGTATTCGTGGCGACACGTTAGAGGGTGTCGGTTCGGACGTATGGAGGCGCTACTTAGTAGGATGTATAGAATCTATAGCCCCTAGAGTTCTATGGCGCTCAGTCAGAAAAGTATCAAGTTCCTGCCACTTAAAAATTTGAGTTTTTTTCGGAATGGATTGCTCTTATAATGAGGGCGTCAGTTTTGGAAGCTTCATGGAACACACATACACCAGGAGACAATCCCAATTATCCGTAGGAAGGCCGGACAAATTTAGGGATGTCAGACAGTTTTGGATCGTATTTTGTATAGACCGCTGTGAAAAGGTCTCGGAAAGTCGGCCAGCGAATATAATCTCCCAAAAAATTTCCGTATCGCATGGAGGAAGTTGAAATCCACACAAGAAGGAATTTTGGTGCGGAACGGGTTGGATTTGAGCTGCTTTAGAAGCGATTGTCTCGATCTGTTCCATGAGCTGGGCGGCACACCTTTTGTAAATAAGAGAGGCATACTCGTATTTTGCCTTAAGAGTAGGTAAGGCGTCCGCCGCGACCTCTAAGCCAACTGAAATTTGCTTTGAACATTTTTCATATTCTTTCTCGACCTTATTCCACAGCGGTCGGACTTGGTCGAAATGAATTTGACACGTATATTTGGATGGTTTATAGATATATTTTTGTTCGAATTACTGATACGTGTCGAAGCTGGAATTCGAATTTAGAAACCAAATATATATATTGAAGTATGCGCCTATGTATTATTAAGAACATTTAAGTACAATAGTACTTACTACATACATATGTTAATGCAACCAATAAAGCCCAAGTCGGACGTAACATGATCGTCCACTTGGAGGCTCCAAAGTATAAAGTGCATGGTCAGCATTCCCACGCTTACCAAGTGCCAAATACATAAGTGCATAACTCGCTCCCTCAAAACACATATATATACATATATATAATATACATAGGAGAGCCGCTCCGCTGCTGGCGTATCCGGCAGCGCAGCTACGCGGCTTAGCTTTAAACAAAATATATTTAAGAATGTCAAGACAGATACTTTTGAAGAGTCAAACTTGGCAGAACAATTTCTGCAAGCTAAATTACAAATAAAAACCAAAAATCAGCCGATACGGCTGCGCAACCAAATTTGTTCTTTAATTCTATACTGGATCCGCCTCGACCTGATACAATATATTGCGAGGCTCGGACGTGGAGTTTGCTTATATTTTAGCTTACTCCCAAAAAGAGGCCGTAGTCCAAAATATAGAACATAATAATAATGAACTATTATCGATCGTTAAAAACCTTGGCTTTGGTTCGGCCGAAAAGCTCACTAAATAAAGTTTGGGTTTTAATGTTTGCTGATTTGTCTCGCTTTTTGTTTTTATTATCGATGGCAGAAAATATATGTATACAATGTATGGGCATGAATGAGAATATGTGTGTATGTGTAAGGACACTGATTGGCACACTGGAGCGTCGAGAAGTGGAGTGTATTTGAAATGAAAGAACAGAAAAATTATATGGCGAAAAAATGGCACTCACAAGAAAAGGCGAAAAAAACATCGCGACAATGCCGGAGTGTTCGGCGAACAGGGAGACTCCCGAAACAACAAAGCGTTTGATTTAACCCGAGACCGGGGCATCAAAGGGCGGTGATCGCGAATAATCCAGAAGGCCGAGGAGCGTCGGATAAGTGCAGCGGAGCGGCCGAAGATAAATGGCGAGCGGAGAGCGAGAAACGGGAACGCAAGAGCGGCCGAGCTTTCGGAAGCTCGTTGGGCCGCGGGAGTACAGTGGGCCCCTAGCGTAAGCATTAATAAATCAAGCTGATGATTTGGTTTTAGGTGAAAGTATTGTGCCTTAAAGAAAACAAGTGCACGCCTAAGAACACACTTAATCGATTTGATTAGATAATGAATATGGTACTTACACTGCTTTAAAAACAGGCGTAAAGTGAACCAAATACACTTTTCAAAGAGTTGATTTGGCATTTGTTGCGCATACCGAACTTTGACATTTCTCCGCTTAACTTTTACAAAGCCTGGGGTTATTTCTTTTATGTAGGTCTTGTAGATGCACTTAAACCCCAGCTGTTCCTCATTTAAGTTTGCATGATGTCGGCGCCATATATATGGCATAGTGATAATAACATAAAATATGGGCCCGGAGAAAACGATTGTAAGGATGAGATATGGCCAAATGTCCTGCTTGAAGGGGCGCATAATAGCCAGGGCTTCATTGAGACGCCGAGGTGCATGTGTCGCAAAGGCTCCTGAATCAGCCAGAGTGAAGAACGAAAATTCAATTGCCTTAAGACGCTCCCAGCTAAGGCCAACGTCTCCCAAAAGAAAATCAGCATGCTGCTAAAAAGAATCATGATAAAACGACATGGTAGCAGGTCTCCATTCTGACGCTACTCACGCCGCTCTGAAGCAGACCAATGCCTCCGGTGAAGCTATCATTCAACTCTTTGGCATCATCGAATTTCAATGAGCCTTGCGTACGTCCGGGAGCTTCAACGTACTTAAACCGAAAGTTCATATGCTGGGCTAATAGCATTAGCAGACGGTGGTCTCTACCGCCCGTAACTTGCATCTCACTAAAATCCGTGCTGACAAGACTTAAAAGCTCCTCGTTCGTATCGCTTGAATTATTACCGTAGGTGACCCAGAACCATGGCGGGGACTGCAAGCAAATACATTCAACATTTTATGTCGAAACATCATCTACGCTACATTACATGAAATACTGGAACAGTAAAAACACGACCCTCAAAGTTTGCGTATACGGATGAAGCTGCCGGAAGCAGAGGAATTCGCTGCAGTCCTAGATTATCGCCATCATACCAATTTACCAAACGCAACTGACTATTGCTGCCAGGACGCGCCTGATTGTAATAGATGCGGAAGGCTTTGTGGCGGGGCCGGGTGACCACCACTACGCGCATTGGCTCCTCGAAGTGTAAAGTGTGAGGGTTTGGCGGCACACGGGCTCCCCAGTAGAATATGTAAAGGCTGAGACGGTGGGCCAGACGCCGATGAAGGAGACGTTTTAGTATCTCCTTTGGCTTATCTAGAATTAGGTTGACGCATTCAATGGCGCCATGGAGATTTTTCTCAACATGATGAAAGAACAGTTCCGTGTCATTGAAGATTACCGACTTGTAGTAGAGACGATGTAGTCGCTGTAGGAAGTCGGTGACCTGAATGCCACTGGGATTGTCTTGGCAGCTTTCCTTACTTAAAGTCAATCCCGGAAGAGCCAAGATGGCCAATGGGAGTGGTCGCAGGCCACTGATGATTTCTGAGAGCGCTGCAAACCCCTAACTAAAATTAATTTAAGTTTGCCAAGGTAATACTGGCATACGAACCAATTTCTGTATCAGGCTCCTTGCAGGCTTGATATGACAGCTTGGTGCCCTCTGGACGACACACCATATATAGCAGCAGGCCCAATACAGCCTGGAACTTCACCATTTCGCATTTGCAAATGTGGTCAAGGGTTGTAGCTTCAACTTTATATAACATTTTTTGCTCTGATATGCAATTATCCCTTCAAAGTCTAAATATCACATGTCAGAATTCAAATGATTGATTAAACAGTTCGAAACGTGAACCAAACTATCGATTTAAATATTCATTAATTGCACTTACATTCACCAGAACTGACAAAGGCAGACAATAAAAAAAGTTAAAAAAGAAAATTTACGACAACTGAAAAACCCATATTTTATAACTTACTTTTGAATTATTTTTCTACTCATATTTTTATACAGTTGATTGCTTAATTTAATTTTTATTATTTTGTATTTTATTATAAATATATAGTTCCTAACGCTACAAGTCTGGGCCTTATAAATTATTGCGCTAGTCACAATGAGTTTACAAACTTTTATTTGTTGTTTAACTAAAACCTTAGTTTGTTATGATGGTTCCTTACTATATATTATTTTATGGAGATAGATTAAGATACGAGTTTTTATCCGTTTTGTCAGCTCAATATCAAATATTAGATTGGCGAATCCAGATACATGCTCTGCTCTATGTAGGTTGAATATACATATATCTCGCAATATTGTTAAAGATAACTTTGATTTTTTGGCTATTGGCATCGCAGAAGTCTTTGCACTTCCCGGTCATAGAAAAGAGCAGGCATGATGCATGTTGGTTGGCAGAAAACGTTTGGTTATGGAGAGTGACCTTAATATTCCATACGTTTTACCAACTACCCTTGTAACGCATTCTTTACGTAGTCCAAAGGAGTATCGTCAATCTTGAGTGGGCGGAGATTATTCAGGATACATTTTTTCCTCCTGATCACATGACATTTTGATTTCACTGCCCTGCAGTACCTGTCATCAAGGTTTCATCAACATTTCATCGACACACATACTAACGCCGATGAATTTTTGTATGGCATGTCCGCTCTTGTCATCAACACAAATTTATCAACGTTTCATCACATTTTCATCAACACTTTATACCAAAAATTCATCAACATTTATTCAAAAAATTCATCAACAACATTTTGTTGATGAATTGATCAACATTTCATCAACATTTCATCAACGGTTCATCAACGATTAATCAACGATTAATCAACGATTCATCAACGATTTAACAAGGGTTTTTTATTTATTCATTCATTTATTTATTCTTCTTATTTAATAATAATAATACATTAAAAACATAATGCTTTAAAAAAATTAAATAAATATTAAATTAAAAGAAAATATTATATATTTAATATCCGTATAGGTTGTTCAGATGAGTCAGCTTGTCCAATGTCATCTACAAATAAGTAAGGAAGCTACAGTCGTTCGTGAACGACTGTTATATACCATGTACCAAAATATATCGCCGCTTTTGCCTATTGCGACTTTTGCCTATTAGAGAAATGTAAACAAACCCGCTCTTTGCAAAACCACCACCATCTCATGCACTTGCGTGTGCAATACAGAGACAGAGATAACCCCTCCTCTCTTTTTTGCGCACGGGAGTTAGTTTCTTGCGCTCATCAGTTTTGTTGTTGTTATACCATGTACCGTAGGTACAAAGGTATATTAATTTCGTGCAAATGTATGTAACAGGCAGAAGGAAGCATTTCCGACCCCATAAAGTATATATATTCTTGATCAGCATCAACAGCCGAGTCGATCTAGCTATGTCTGTCTGTCCGTCTGTCCGTCTGTCCGTCTGTGTAAACGCCTAGATCTCAGCAACTATAAGAGCTAGAGTCACCAAATTCGGTATGTAGGTCGGAATGTTTTGCAAGCAGATCAAGTTTGTTTCAGATTTAAAAATTTCCCTCCCACTCCCCCGCAAATCAATAAAAACGTTTTGCAGCCGCAAATATTACCATATATCTTTCTTTTT
>VNJV01007230.1:0-28823 GCA_008042635.1 Drosophila nikananu
CAGGGACGAATGGGCTTGTTGGCAGTTTGACGCCAGCTCGAACAATGCCCGGGTAGCTCAGTCGGTAGAGCATTGGACTTTTAATCCAAGGGTCCAGGGTTCAAGTCCCTGCTCGGGCGATCTATATTTAATTTTTTGTGTTGATTTTAAACTAAAATATTTATAAAAAAACTTCTTACGTATTTTTAAGTTCGAGCTGTAATTATAATTAATAGCCATATGAACCGCTTGGTCGATAAAGCAACAAAACATAACAAAATTATTCCATATCATATTCCACATATTAATAATAAATATTTATAGAATATTAAATAACCAAAAAGTTGCAAAAAAATTAAGAACAAAAAGTTTTCGCCCGAGCAGGGACTTGAACCCTGGACCCTTGGATTAAAAGTCCAATGCTCTACCGACTGAGCTATCCGGGCTTTCGAACGTCATCGACCCGATAACTGTACTTACGGCACCTGACATCCTTTTCCCCGATCCGAGATCATTAACGAAACGCAGAGAACGTGTACATTTTAAAATAGTTTTTATTTTTTATGCCATATTCATACATGTTTACATACTTTTTGTTTTTCTTTATATTTGTATGGTTTTTGTGGTTTCATAGTTGAAGTTTCATTTGTTTTTCGCTTTTGTTTTCGATTCCACTCTCGTGTATAAACATTGCGTCTGCAATTGAACCCAGATTAAGGTAATACATACATGCGAATTTCATTTAAAATTAGTTGCGTAATTTTATTTATACATGGAATGCAGTTAAACTTTTTGCGCCCACTGTTTCCGGGCCGACAGTGGGTGCCCCTTAGCCCAAATCTACGAATGGTGCATTGCATTTCGGTCGAGTGGGAAATCATCTCATTACAGTTCCGGCAAGTCGCACTAAACAAACAATCGAGACTGTACAAACTAGGATTGAAAAATGTACACAATGGGAAACAAAATATGATTGATTAATTTGTGCTAGGTTTCTTTTGATTCTCTCATTTTCCATCGATTTGTTTCCTTAGCGTTTGCTCAGCCGCTGCTCGTTCTGTTCTGCTTTCACTAAAATTTGTCTTGCTAGTTCGATATACATAATTTAGGCTTACGATCTAGGCTCACATAGACTACCGATAGTTCTAGAATGCACTAACCTTAGCTTAGCGAAAAGTACAGCATAAATAATTACTTTACATTACGGTTATGGGATTCCTTTAGCTTTAGGCTTTAACAATTCTCGCTTTAATCAAATTTCGTTGGCTTACTGGGTCGATCGACTCTCGACTTGAATGTACAGACACTGCTCAGAGGCCTTTGAATAAATAATGTGGAGGGGACGCTGCTGCTCTAAAGAAAATCCTGATTAACTATAGCAGGTTCTATGCTAATTTCGAGATATTTACTTCCTGTTTATCTTCCGAATTTGTTCTCAGTGGCAATTAAAACGATTGATTTTTGATAAAATTAGTAAAGCATTTCCAAGCTGCTAGAGCACTTTCAACAACACAAAACGCAAACACACAAAATAAGGTGAACAGTTACAGATACTTTCCGAAATTTCTCTCCAAAACGAAACACAAACATAAAAAGGCGATCTCCGCGTGGGGCGCTCTGCTATTTACAAACTAAACAAAGCCTTATGTGGTTAACTAGAGTTACGTCTCTACTAACTAGGAATTAAGTACACTCTTTAGGACTCCCTGGAGGGTGCTGGGTGGGGTGTTGGTTGGGGACCGGGACTGGGATGGGATCAGATGTAAACGAAGGGCTAACGTTAATTAGAAATCACTTTGAAATTATTGCAGATATTAGTTTTGCTTAACTCGACTTTCCGTCTGTTCGTCTGTGCAGCTTACGGGCTAAAATTATGCTAGGCTTACTGACTACCAGCTTTTCGAATACTGCTTAGAGAAAGAGGTTCATCATACTGGAAGGACCCGCGAGCACTCGCAAGGATACAAGTTTTAAATGTAGCCACAATGTCATCATATCATTTTGGTCTGAAATCAGATCGGTATCAAATATCAATCTGAACTTTAATCCTTGCCAAAAATATAACATAAGTTAAACAACATGGAAACTCTGTGCGGGGGAAATTGAGAGCTTAGCTCAATCCGAGTCACAGAACAGTGCTTTCGATTGCGATTGCTCGAGGACCACCTCCAGTATCATAAACCCAAACGAACCATCTGAATGTGGCTCGTTTCTTAGCTTAACACGAATCAGTTGCAAACAAGAAACATCACTGGATGTTGGTTGATCGACGGGCGGCGACAGGCGGCAGGCGATGGCCAATGGGCGGCTGGCGGATGGAGGATGGCGGTAGGCGGCAGGGGCGTGGCTCAGCAGCAGAACAAGTTGCAGCCGACAATGTCCGCCTTGAACTCCAGCTGCAGGTCCGGGTCGGGCTCACAGTCCGAGGCCAGGAGCTGCTCGAGCCGCCGATCCTGGCTCCGGTGCACAGGATCATCATCCTGCTGCTGCTGCCGCTGCTGCTGCTGCCTGATGATAACCTGAGATCAGAACTCCTGCGGATACTTGATGCAGTCGGGCGCCTGGGAGCTGGAGGCGGCGGAGGAGAACAGGGAGTTGGGACCGTTGCCGGGGCCATTGCTGCCGCCGTTGGACAGCGCTCCTGCCCCGCCACCACCACCCACGCCACCCACTCCGACCCCCGAACCACCGCCCACGGAGCCACCGTCCTGGGACTGATAGCCGCTGGCCGCCGAGGCCGCCGCCGCCGTCTGATATGGTTCCTGATACAACTGATTGAGTCTCTAACCAGTACCCGAAAAGTGCCACGCGTCCTATGCGCTCAGGTGCGCGAACTGCGACGGATGGATATCGAACTGGTGGTAGGGGTGTCCGTAGGGACCCATGTGGTACGGCACGATGTTCATCGAGGCCATCTTGTGCTCCTTCTTCCACTTCATGCGCCGGTTCTGGAACCAGATCTTGATCTGCCGCTCCGTGAGGCACAGGGCGTGCGCGATCTCGATCCTCCGGCGGCGGGTCAGGTAGCGATTGAAGTGGAACTCCTTCTCCAGCTCCAGCGTCTGGTAGCGGGTGTATGAGGTCCGTTGTCGTTTCGTCTCGCCATTGGCGTTCACAGTACCTGAGGGCGACAAATGTGGAAAGTGGTATAAGTTGGGTTGTCTCTGAGTGGAAATAATAACAAAGATGTAACAAAATATTCAAAAATAAAGGAAAAACTTATTGCTTAAAGACTGATATAGATGGAATCTTCATTTAAGCTGCTACCCCTTACCCCCTGGTGGCTTTATAGTGGGTATTTATATAAAACAATATTTTATTTCCCAACCCCCCCAGAAAGTCTTTCATTTTTTCCCGAAAGCTATTCGAAGGCGTTTCTAGGCAATCGTCAAACGTTCAAGTGGACAGCACCACCCCTCTTTTCCATTCCCCGCGACCTTTCTCACCGCTCCGAGGCAGTTAATTTTCTCATTTATTTTGTGATTTTCTGCAACGTTGCGCATTTCATAAATATGACGTGTCAAAGTGCCATTTGCTGGCACCCGAAAAAGTTCCAACCTGGCATTGTGGCTGGCCCAGAAGGGGAGCCCGCGGAGTCCTGCCAAAGGTATGTATCTCGGCCCAGACAGATGTTTGTCGCTTGCCAAAACTATCGTTTCCCCTTTCTGTGCCTTCCCCGGAAGATAATGACAATTTCCGTTCTCTGCCAGTCGCCCCCGAAACTTTTCTGTCATCTGTAGGGGTTTTTTCTTTTTTGTCGTTGGCCAAACTGCACGAGGGCGTTCGAAGCGCGTCGTTCATAATGAGGGGGCGTGCTACGGCAAAGTAGACTTTTAAAAGCCATTTACCGTGGCGTGTTATTACGGCCAACTCAATTGGCCCGCCCGCTTTGTTTTGGCTTTCCAATAGACGGCAAAGAGTTGAGGCACCGAGTTCGGCCTTAGATACTGTATCTGTATGCGTATCTCTAGTATTTATATCTGGCAAATGTGTGGCAGTCAGTCAATGTGATAGACGGCAACCGCTGACTGGTGTGCGCGACCCCTCTCTATTTTTGGGGGCGACTGAAGTATAAGCGATTCTCCGTGTTCCATTGATTTAATATGGGTCATGGCCCACTTGGGTGGGAATAAGTTGAACTCACTTTTGCAGTGATATATGCATCCTTAAGGTATGGTTATTGTATTTCATTGATTGTTTATTAATTAATGAAAATGGTAATGATAATGATATTCTCATGATTCCGATAAGATTCTCTGATTATGAAAGCGATTTAAATAAGAGAAACTGAAAAGGATTAAAACAGAAGTGTAAATGCAACGATAATCATCTTGCTCGGCATATTTTTGGTAGATAGTTGTGTTCATATCTTAAAGTATTAGATGCTTAATTGGTTTATTGTCTCTACTCCGTCTCTTAAATGAACGTATATTTTAATCATACCGAAAATATATTATTGTTTTCCAAATAACACTTGCTTTTATCCTTGCAATCCAAGAGATACTGCTTTAAATTCAGTTTAAAGTTCATCATAATTTCCAGTTTAAATTCTGCTTAAATTTCAGTTGAAATTAAGCTTAAATTTCAGTTTAAATTAAGTCTAAACTATGTCTGCCCCACTCAAAAGTAGCGCTATGTCTGTCCGCTGCCCACACACGCTTCCAAAAGTTTTCCGCTTTTGTTGCTGTCACAGTTTAGTGGTCTTCGATGTGACGTTGGCGGAAGATGTCAGGGCACATCAATCAGCGGCGAAAATCTAAATGGAATTTCCGATTAAAGTCGAAATTAATTACCGCTCATTTAATTAAGGCGAGTTTGAGTTTGCGTGGAAGCGCCGACATCAAAAGCTCCTGCACTTCCCCGGCTGGCTGGCATCCTGAATGGGCTTAAACTAATGACCAAGTAAACAGCGGGCAGACAGTAACCAGACAACGGCCATCGACTTCATCAGTCATGCGGATCAGCCGGCAATAGAGTGAGACAGACAGACGGGGGGACAGAGAGAGACGGGGCCAACTGTTGTGGCAACAAATTGAATTGCACTAATCCAGGCTCTTGACCCATTTCGCTCGCTCTCCTGCAACTGTCTGTCGGGGGCCATCATATTTGATATTGCAGGTAATATTTCTGGTTGCCATTAGGGCAAGCTTTCCTTTCCTTTCCTTTCGGGGAAAACTTTGCCAAAAAACTTGGCAGACTTCCGACTGATGCATGATGTGCAGACGTTTCCGAGTGCCCTTTACTATTACTATTTGATAAGCGAGGATCCTGACCTTGCCCAGGGCGTCCGGCCGAATCGATACAGCCCGCTGTCTCTCCTCTGGGGTCAGAGACAGTTATGGCCGTGTGTTATTTTGTATTCCGTGGCTCCGCCGAGGGACAACAAAAGACGAGCCGAGCACTTGCCCTGCCATCGACCATTTACAATTGTCAAATGCGGCTGTCATATGTTGCAATTTGTTTACACCACTCAGGGGAGCGGGGAGGAGGAGGAGAGTGCTGGGAACAGCGTTGCGAAATGTATCTTTCGGATGCGTGCTGGTATCTGCCAGAGTTTAGAGCGGCTGCCGTCTTGGCAGCAGAAGCTAATGTCGTTGTATAGCTGAACTAATTGCCTTGAAAACTATACGGTATTTCTAGTAATCTTTAAATTTAAGCTGAAAATTAAAGTATTTTACAGAAGGGAAATTGTGTAAATAATAGCTTTGTTTTAGCAAAAAACATTTAAATTGATGCAAAGTTAATTTCTGTTCAGACTGACTTCTGATATTATAAAGTTTGCAGGTTTTTGATTGACATTTTCCCAGAAACTTGAGGTATTTCCGCTGCGAACCTGCTCCACTCTCTGCCGCTCATTATGTCTAAATCAGCCTTTTCTTCTGTATTAGGGATCATCTCATCTCGAGCATGGCCAGCCCCTAAAATCCCTCTCAGATTTGATTTCCGACTAAAGATCACCGCACATCCGCAACCCGTTGAGTCCTCAGCCAAATGTCAGCATCCCCTCTCCGGGTTTTCTCGTATGTTTTATTTTTCCTTTCACTTTTTGGTTAACTACATGCGGGCAAGTAGCGCATCGCTGTCGTCATGGCCAGGCGCAAAATCCAAAGCAAAAGCCCCCAATGAGTTGACAGGGCAGGGAATCATCCGAAAGCAGCCTCATCCAACGGCACCTGGCATGTCATATCACTGGTGCTTATATCACTGGCCGGGGGGAGATCTCTTGACAGCGCCAATGAGCGAACATTCGAAGCGTTTTACAAGTTTGTTCCCATTTCCCAGCCACCTCAATGGGATGGGATATGCCAGTGCCTCGCCCTCAGCCACAGCCTCAGTGGCTGAGGTCTGTCTCTGCCGCAGTCTGTATCTTTGTCTGGGTCTGGGCATTTGTGAAATACTATATAGACATATTGGATTTTGCATGTACAAACATATATGTACACATATTTCAAAGACAGAACGCCCCAAGAATAAAGAATCTGCTGTGTGACTTTTATATTGTTGGGTTTCGTTTTTTGCCAATACGCTTTCTTTTGGGGGACTGAGTGTCATCAGACAATGCAGAGTGTCCAAAGATGAAATATACATTAGTAGTTTTATCTTATCTGTTTGTTAAATGGAGTGCCTAAATTGAAGTATTACAAACCCCCTGAAGAGGGTATTTACTAGTCTCCTACAGGGCCACTTGCCCTCGTGCTTGGCCACTTCATTTGCATTTCGCGTAAGATGACGTCAAGTGTACTTGGCTAAAAGAGCGGCGCGCTGACAGCCGCTTAACATATCAGTTGGAAATTTGAAATTTTTTGGTGCATCCCATTTGGGCCTGCATGCAAAAATCTGTTTCAGAATTTATTAAGTGACGATCGGAGCTGGGAGAGAGCTCCTTCGATCTCAGTGTCACCGGCTCCGATTCTGCAATTCAAATTGCCATTGTCCGGCTGAGATGTTCCTCCGATGTTTCGTCTTTATCTCTTTGCGTACTCCCCGATCGGCTTGTGATTGACACGGGATTAGCATACTCGGGGACTCGGGGCAACTCCACTCCTCTCCACTCGATCGCTGGCAGGTTCAAAGTTAAGCTGAAAACCTTTGGCGTAGGTCAGACATCAGGCTGGTTGGAGCCGAAGTTTAATTGTTTTCTGCTCTGGCCGCGGCGCAAATAGAAATAAAAAATACGACAAAAAGATACTTGCGGCTTGTCACAAACACTTGTAGCGGTCATTTGTCAACGGTCTGGCGTCTGGTCAGGCGAAAAAAAACAGAAAACAGAAAACTAAATAAAAAATACACAACGGCGACTGAACACCGTCATCGTAATCAGCAACGTGTGCGGCACTCCAAGATCCCAGCACCTGGGATGCCGTGGCAGGGTATGCCGTGGAATGGAAGCGAGGGGCACAAGATCATCTGGCGGCCTCAGTTTTGATCTTATCGCGCAAAAACAACTTTGAACTTGTTGCACTTTTTACGGGGAACTGTAAGGTTTACACGGAGAAAAATATGATAATATCATATTTGATGCAACCTGAGTTCTTTGGGTGAAAGTACTAAATAGCTATTGCGAAAAGACTCCTTGATAATTAGGGAGTTGATAACATTTTCCCCCTGTGCAGGGTCAGCTTATTAAGCAAACGGAAACTCCATAAATCAACGCATTTCCGATGATCGCCGCAGATCGTTGGCTACTTTGTGGCCTGCGGCTAATGAGTCGTTTAACCGAAAACCATTATCAATGTCAAAATTCCAGCCGACGATCATTACTCATAGGAAGCGAGCGAGTCGGGAATTTTGTCACAAATTGAACTAATTAAGTACAACAAGTGATCGTGATCAGGGCCAAGATCGCTTGGATTGAGCAGGAATTCCGAGCAGTTTCGCGGCTCTCTGGAAACTAAATTCCCTCAAATACGATTCGAACTCGAACAGTTCCATAAATAAATCAGACAGAGAGCGCGAGGTGCCACGCTTGAGGTCTGCTGCAAGAGATAAATCTTGGACCCTGGGACCCGATCGGAGCAGATGAGGATATATGGAATCGGATGGAATGGGATGGTGTGGTGTGGTGGAGGAGTCAAAAGGGCCGACGCGCGGGTCGCCAAGGGGACATGTGCGGCGCGGGTTAATTTCTTTCGGAAAAAGAAAATTAATCAAATATGCGGTCGCCGGGCTATCTGGGCATGTATCTCCCTCTCTATCCGCACCCTATGTCCCTCTCTCTCGCCCGGAGAGCGCTGCATTCCAGAGGTGATAAATGATGCTGACTCTTTCCGTGTGTGTTACTTCTGGGGGCAGGCGACAAATGATGTGACATTTGTGATAATGAAAGTGTTACCATAACCTCCGCCCACTCCTTGGGCACATAACACGCGCTGGACAACAGGTGTTTTGGGGTCCATCGATGTCCACGGACCATTAAAGCGCTATTAAATCGTAGTCACAACTACTGTCCGCCACTGTCTGGATATATTTGTCACTCCCCGGGGCGAGGGGCACTTCCCCGGGGATGGTGTGGGAAATCCCAAAAAGTATCAGGAACAGCGGCCGAGCTTGATCATTAATCACAATTCAAATAAAGGAAGCGATGCAGTCACAGGATGTGGTCAGGCGAATGGCAGGAATATTAAAAACACTCCAAGAAACGGGATGCAGCCACTTCAGGGGAACTTTTCTTATTGTTTTTGTGCTGCTTTGTGGTGCGAATTGTGCGTGGCCTTGCCTGAGACCCACCCACACCCACTTCCAACCCACTCCCCTCAGGTTTTTGGGCACTCGCGTGGCTGCCTTTTGCCGGGTTTCGTGAAAAATGGAAATTATGTCAAGAAGTAAATTGATTATTTCGCTTTAAAGCATTTTTCAATTTATATTCCGTGTTTGTTGTCAACACGAACACATTCAGTTTCGTCAGTCCGACAGCCGCTACAATGCGCAGAATGGAATTTCGAGCGCTTTTTCGCCGTTTTCTCCACTTACTCAAGAGCCACTCGGGCGAAATGACATCATGTGGCACCGAGCCTCGGTTCTCGACTCTCGGAAACAACAGCTCATGGCAAATTGGACGGTCTGAACCTTGAGGGTTTTGAAAAGCAGCATATGGTTTCCGGTCTTTACAGAACTAAGGCATGAATGAGGTTCCTGAGGAGAAGCGAGAAATCAAGGAGGTTCTTGAAATCAAAACAAAACCAAATTTAAGAAACTTTAATAATTGAATGACCCTATTTATAATGAACCCTTGGCAAATACCAAGGAAAAGTTAAAATGAATACATTAAGCGTCCAAAAAAGACACGAACCTTCTTTTAATAATTCGATTTAATTTCGGAAATAATACCATTTGACCTTCAACGATTATTTAACTTCGTAAGCACCCAATTGAATCGTACCAATTAAGCCTGCCATCGAAATCCACCTGTTGATTGGACTCTCAGAACTTAAGTGCTTTTCGGGGGATTAAGCCAAGCAAACGCCCCCGGGAGACACGTGACGCCCCCGACCCACCTGCCCGCGACCCTCTGCCATCCCCGACATTAGACAACCAACCCCCGGAGAGCTTTCCGCGCGAAGGAGTTGGCCATAATTGTTTTCAATTCGAGACAGTTGCCAACCCCCAACCGAAGGCAAACTCGGTGCGGGGCCACCTCATCCTTCGGTCCTCTGGCAGTCCGCGCTGGCATAAATAGCTGGGTAACAAATTATGCCGCTTGTAGCTCGTATTGTGTTGAAAATATAATAAATGAATTATCTGCATAATTAATGAGCTTTTAATTTTTAATGGCGCGTCGCAGGCTCCCAGGGTCCCGGGTCCCGGGTCCCGGACTGGGAGCCAGCACAAGACCCGCACTGAGAGCGGCGGAGCGGTCAGCGTTATCGGGCCGCGCGTATCTCTTAGATACAATTTTAATGTGACTTCTTGCAAATTATTTATGCGCTCATTTTCGCTCAGATAATTATCGTTTATCTCTGATTTAAAGAGTTCTCTCCGGCCGAAGAGGCTGCGGCACATGCGGCACACACAGACACACACAGCGGTCCAGGTACGGGCCGGTAGGTAGGTGTGTGCCCATGTTCGAGTCCAAAATGACTACCTCAGTTAATTATGGGGCTCCCGAGTAGGGAGCGAGCGAGCGTCGCGCATGCGCACATAAATTAGCCGGACTGCGCTGGAAACCTGTTTTCCGACCCGTTCTTCGCGCTCTGCTCTCCGCGTAAAGACCGCGAAAAGGGGAACTCCCTCCCGCGAGGTACCCTGCACCGTTGCACCCATTTTTAATGAGTGTCCTGTCGTCTGCAGTTGAATGAACGCGCTACAAAATGCGGCATTGTCGTTGTCTGGCGTTGGCTTCTGGAGTTCTCGCTCATTTTCCCGCAGCCCCATGATTAACTGCTCGGGGTCTTTGACTGGCGCTGATGACCACAGGTCCGTGTCCGAGTCCGAGCCCGTGTCCTGGTCTCCGTCCAGAGCCAGCCAGACCCAATAATCAATCACGGGCACGTTGAAGAATTTTTTTCTCCCCGATTTTGATTTACTCCCGTCGCACTCATTGACTTTCCATTAATAACTTCCTTTGGAAATTGCATCCTGTGGCAATCGTTGTAATTGTGATGAATTCTTTATTAATGCAGGGTCCGGGGAGCTGCAGCGCGGGGCGGGGGACAAGAGCTACTGTCAATGGCGTTAGGTTCAATTATGTTCCATATTTCTTGCGGCTGGCAGAGGCTGGGCAATTCATTTGCGATCCATCAGATAGCCGTCAGCAATTTGCATTTGCATTTGAATATAAGTTATCGCCGCCCCCGGACTCTCCACTATTTAATTTGCTAGTTGATGCGATTTTGATGATGCATTTAAGTGCAGTTATCCGATTGACTCGGAGTTGCACAACAGCCCAGCCCAACCAGGCCCAAGTTGGCTGAACTAACAGTTGGCCCAGGTCAAAGAGGGTGCGATTGAGTGCTCTACATCGGCCATTAGCAGATCTACTTAGAGGTAATTAATCAAGACAAGCTATTCTATATTCAAATGGCCGCTAATAGAGCTGTAGCTCGCTTCATTTCATAAGAGCTCTGCAATCCTCTGATATTTGCCATTCAATGAAAGCTGCACACGCTTAGCCACCGGTTCTCGCCGCCTCCCAAAACCGCGCTCAGCATTGCCGCATAGTTAATTAAATGGAAACACAAAATACACAGACGACTCAAGCCAATTTACTTGAAATTTAACTTAAAGAAATAATAAAAAAGATGTATTTGCAAGCTTCGTTTTTAGAAAACAAAAGTATTCAACATGGCCGCCCCGACAGCATGTCAGAGGAGATGTGAACACGAAAAAAGGCACACAAAACGCGATACAAAATTAAAACCCCAAGCAGAGCCTCTACGACGGAGGCTGCGGTGATGAAGATGGAGATGGTGAAGTCAGGGCGCGGAACAAGTTTTCAAAACTTGCTACAAAGGTGTCTTTAAAAATCTTTTAATTTCGACGCTTTTTCCTCGGTCTCTCGCCCCGTTTCTTGCTGGTTTTTTTGTTTGCTCTCGAGCAATGTGCAAATTTGCTGTCGTCAGTGGAGCTGAAACCGAAAATGGAGCTGGAGAAGGAGCTCGAACCGGGCTGGGAGCTGCAAGTCGCCGCCCGCCTTTTAATGAAGCGCGAAGTGCAGCAAATGTATCTGTAGCGGCGATTGCACGGAGAGAAATAACTAGCGTGCTGTAGAATGTATATTAATATGTTAAATAATCATCCTAGTCAGATATATATTCATATGAGGAACTCTTTGTTAATATAAACATATTTTAAACTGCACTTATAAATCAGTCCGAATGCTTTTTTCCTTGTGCACCTCTGCGCGCTTCGAAAGCAAAGCCAGTTCAGGCCAAGCTGAACCCGAAGTGGTCCTGGGCCCAAGGGCAGAACGTTGCCAACAAATTGCAATTGTTGCCATTGCATTCGGGCTGTCACTGCGAATGGGAGCCACAAGACACACACACACTCGCTCAGCGGGTCCCCCGAGCTGACCCTTGAACCCCGGCCATCTTAGCACGCCGCAAACAGGAAGAGAGCCCCAGTTGCCGGCGTGGCACGAAATATGGCCAGGAAAAGCCAAGTGGAAGTGCCAGACATTTAAATCGAATTGGCTTCAGGTGGCACAACGGGCAGTTCGGTTTTAATCTGCGAAATGTAAGCCAGTGCTGCACGTAGCCGCAGACAGCAGATACATATGTATCTCGCACATACGGACCACGCGTGTAACTCAATTTTCAATGGAGAAGGAGAAGGAGGCGGCTGCACACGTTCCTCCGCCCGACTTGGCCCCAAATCCGGGACGAGCTGAGCTGTGGGCTGTGGGCTGTGCGCCGTGAGGGGCGGAGTGAGCCCAACCAGGGCTGTCCTGTGGGTTTGTCTACTCAGCCAAATAGTTTTGCCGCCTGCATTAATAATTCACAATTTCATCTCGAATTGTATGCGATTTGTGATGGTTTTCGTTTAACTTTGGTTTTGTTCGCCGCCCAGCTTCAAGGTCTGTGGACCGGACCAGGTCTTAATGTTGCCTGTTGCTGGCAACTCCTTGGAACAGTGGTGAAAGGGAACTGACTTAGTTACAAGAGAGGAAAATCGAAGTTACTACTTACAGTTCCAATAGATATTATTCTCTGGCATCAAATTAAAAGTTTTTCTAATGGTTTTGTTTAACTTCTCAATGGGTTATATGTTCTGAAGCAAAGGGTTTTGATAACTGAAATGTAGTTGGATAAGAATTCTGCTTATGATAATTGTGAAGAATAGAATGCTTCAAATTTAAATGCTATATATTTCGATTTTATTCCCCAAAAACAAACCCATAATTCACCTGTGCATCCCACTGTGCGCCGTTCGCTTATCGCCGTTGCGTCATTTCATTTAAGTTAATGCCCAAAGAGATTAATATTCTATGCGTATCTTGGCGAAACCGGCCACAGGAAAAAGGGGAAAGCGGTAACTGGGTGAGAAGTTGACGTGGGGATGTGGGGATGCGGCACTGCCAGTGGAAATCGAAGTGGAGCTAGCTGGGGATCCGTGGCAATCTGCAGATGTGCGCCAATTTGCGACTGAATTTGATAAATTCGCATTGCAGCGATGCCGTGACACTCGCTGGGATTTATGGCTCGCACTTTTTCACCATTCAAATCGCAATTACTTTGCTTGATTCGCAATTTAATTCCCCCAGTCCGAGCCCCAGCCCCGTCGAGTACCTGGCAGATATAGATATACGCATATATGCACCGGTAGTTCTCTAAACAATGGAGAAAGAGTAAACAGCATTCGGGCGCTGTGCAAGTCCATTAGACTGTCGTATCAAAGTGAAATGGTTCGGCGAGAGCTTCCCGTTCTGGCGTATCTGTGGAAGTATCTGTGGAAGTCTCTGCGCTAGCCGCTTGCATCTATCAGCGCTGGCACATCATCAGTCATTAGTGGCGCCATTGTTGGCTCTTTAAATATTGTTGTCTTTGTTGCCGGCGAGTGGCCCCCATTGTTACTGTCTCGCTCGCTGCCCCCCTTTATGCGCTTTTATTAACTTTGGCCAAAATGTGGCCGACTGCCACTTGAAGCCATCAATGGGCCACAAACTTTCATAAACAACCAGCTCTTCGGCCATCATTCATCTTTTTCTGTGTGCGCCGAGTTGAAGACGCTTTAAAAGCGTTTTCCTCGCCGGCTGATTTGGGGTATATGATGAGTGATCTTCCTGGGGCAGACAATGCCTTCGGGTATATATAGAACTGCACTAGAGTTGACCTACAAACCGAATAGCTCGGGAGATATGTGGCCGAATCTTGGCTGCTAATGAGGAGATAATTTTGAGTACACTGTGCCGGATTCATTTAAATTAATTGCATTTAATTTCTCATTTTAATTTGATCAGCATAAAATATTTGTAAACCTTAAAAGCAAGGGTCAGTATTCTCTTAAAGAATATCTGATCTCTTTGCTTGGTTGGCACACTGCTGCTCTCGTTTCAGTGCCCGTATCTTCACAACTTAAAGCCGAATGAACTTCAATTCAAGCGGAGGGCTGAGTATGCTCAGCATTCCTCCGAAATGAATGGAACACCGAATTCATTAAGAACAATCGCCATTAAAATACACTCGGCACGTCCGAGTGCCAAAAAGTTACGCTTGGTGCGAAACAATTCGACGGGCACTTCTGTTTTGTTAGCCACCTATTAGCGGCCCTGAGTTGGCTAATGATAGGCCCCGGCTTCAGACTGGGATCCATCATCCCGGGACCGAGGGAGAAGTGAAATAAATTTATGTTCTACTGCACTTTCAGCACCTTGCGCGGATGCCTGGCATTTTGCATTCACCTCGCGCGGTGGGCATTATAAAAATGATTTTCATTTTCGGAATCGGGCTTCAGTCCGGGTGCGGGTTGGGGTTTGGAGGGGCCTTAGAACGGATCGAGTACCAAAATAAAAATAATAACAATCATTATGATTAAACGAAGCTATTCGAAAAGTCGTGTTCCAAGTTAATGAAAATGTAATTGGGCAGCCAGTGCCGGGCGCGTTTTCCTTCCTGGCTCTGGATCTTCTGGTTCTCCTGCACCTCGGCCGGTCTCTGCCGGTGCCTGTCTGCTGGGCTTTTTCTTTCCATTTTTTATGGGCGGGGGCAGGCGCAAAAGCAGCATGGCGGCAGGAGCCGAGGCTGCAACTGCAACAGCAGGTCCACGAGCAGACAGCGACACCCCAGACCATTTCCGAGAGAGTACGGGGAACCCAACCCCAGTTTCACACAGAAAAAAACTGCGATGTATGAGATTAGGTTTTAAATCTAATTTTGAGAATAAAATTATTTTATAATGTGAAATTGAATAAAATTAATGGACTATGATCAATCAAGAACATCCTTTCTATCCTTTCATCTTTTCTATGTAACTCTAATCCCTTTTAGCTGTTCAAATTTTAAAAATAAATACAATCCCTTATAGTTCTCTTTCTCTCTGTGCACTTCCAGTCTCAGAGGCTGCTGCATATTGCTGCCTTGCAGCGGCCGCCGCGTATCTTGTATCTGGCATTCAACTCGTTTGCAAACTATTAATTTTGTGTAACATCCTGGCATCTGCCGCATCGAGCGGCCGAAGCCTTCGGGTTGAACGGCACGATCGGCAAGGCGGGAGGGAAACCAAACTCCAGATATTTGCAATTTAGATTTGAAAATATACTTTTCGCTGGCCATATATTTTCCTGGAGTTTTCCACTTCTCGTCTGGCTTCTGTTTTAATTCTTCTCCTGGCCAGGTCCCATTTCTGACACGATACTTGGCGGTTATACGAATTATAAGCAATTTCCTGACATTATTTTTCAGGCCGAAATGGCACGCCAACTTGAACTTATTTTTTAGAGCAATTATCCACCAAAGCAGAAACATAAGTATACGGCTGGCAAAGTGTATAAATATAATGCAGGCATGAAATAAATAAATAACTAACCCACTAATTGGGGAGCGGCCTGCCTGAATAAAAAATGTACGGGCCGAAATGTCAACAAATTGTCAATACAAATAAGAGGGGCTGGGGCGAGCGGCAGGTCTAATAGGCATTTGACATTTCGTAAGTGCCGTCTGTCAGTCATCGGCATCATCAGGTACTCCTATATCTTTGCATCTGTATCCGTATCTGCTGGCTGCATCTTTTGATGATCTGCTTGGAGCCCTGCCAGCTTTGGTCTTGTCAATTAGAGAATGATTTCGAATGCCAGGCGACATCAGAGGACTGCATGCGGTATTAACCAAACAGGTTGATCCACTGCAGAATTTTCTAATTGTAAAAAACAGATAGTTCCCTACGGGTTTTCTTCAAAATAATTAACATCGATCCACTCTTTTCTGTGTGATTTTCGACCGATACTCGGTGCCAGGAGCTCCTCGGGAGAGGCCTCCTCTTGCGAAAAGCGTTTCGCAGAATTCAGCAGACAGTCTCGTTCTCTCCGCGACGAAGATGGCGTTTGGGCTGGCGTTTTTTCTTTACATTTTAAAATGGTTGCCACAGTAACAACTTGACGTGATTATATGCAATCAGCCGGGCTCCCGGCTCCTCCCCTGCCCCTCTCGGCTGCCACTCCCGACTGCTTCCCGCCTCATGAGCAACATGCACTCGAAATTTGCATAATTGTTAACATGATGTTGCTGTTGCCTTTGCCGCTGCTGCTGTTATTTTTACTGGACTTTAATCAGTGCCTGTTTCCGATGCTTCCCTCCAGATTACCCTTTATTATTGGCATTTGCGCTGCTTGGCACCTGCAACAACGTTTTTTAATAGCGATTCTTAGTTCGGCAGCAATTATGAGGAAAGCAACCAGCACATGCCAACACACCCAGCAGAAACTCCTAATAAAGACATTTGGTGTCGAAAATTGAGTTGTGCTCTGGGACGATAACGTGCCCAGCCTAATGGTCCGGCAGGCTGATGACTCTGGGACTCCTACGAAGTGGGTGTGGTGCCAGAGACTTGCTATACAAACATCTGTATCTGTACCTCAACAGCACCTGCAATCTCAGTTGTGTATTATAGTTCTCAACTCCAATAACCGCCGTATCGAAAGCGGATTCGAATGGAGTAATTACATTTGAGCATCTTTGTTGCATGTTTGACCAAAAGAAGACATCACATATAATTATCTGGCCTCGAATTTATTGGGTTCTGCTGAAACAATAAGCGCTTCAGTTATAGTAATTGTGTGTTTTCAATGTATCTTTTACCTAGAACCCGATTTATAGGCTGCTGCAGCACCCATTGTTGTAGCTGTATGCAGTGGAGATATAATTATATTTTAAGATATGGCTGCACATAGTTGTATAGATGGCTGCCTTTCACATTGCCCTCAACCGAATATGATTAAGAAAGTAATTAAATCTCGACGATGCATGAAAACTCAGGGAAAATGGCAAAGCCAGACGGAGATGCCCAGATGCACGAGATACTAAACAATATTTTCCGAGTGCGTCTCTCTCGTGGGCGCTGCAAAGTATCTGCATCTGTATCTGAATCCGTTTCTGTATTTGCATCCATTTCATTCATGTCTCTTCCAGGCGAAGTTCATGTTCTTCATTACGGCGCGCCGCTACCCGGCCTCCCCGCCGCAATCAATTTCTTGCGCGCTTCCACTTGCTGCAATTTGCATAACAGATACTCGCCGTTCTTGCCGTTGCTGCCCGGCTGCCATGAGTAACAGATACATAAATAATAACAATGTGCCCCATTGATTGGAACCGAGCAGGGAACGAGTTTCCCCGCCCAGGCACACACGCGCGCAAATCGAAATGGAAAATCAGCCAAAGTTGCTAATCAATATGTATCTGTGAGTCCGCTGCTGACTTGCTGGCAGTCCGACTATTTATAAAGCCCCCTGAACTGCATTTCAGCGTCTTTTTAATTGGCTGACATGTTGTGATTTCGGGTTGTCAAGTGCTACTCGCTGTCGCCAGTATGGAAAAGCAAAATGCCAGCCAGTACTTAAGCAATTAAGCCTTTCAACGGTCAAATTAGCAATCCACACAGGACAGAGTCTGTGAATGAAATTGTGTCGATTGTGTGAAAAAAATTTACATAACAAAATAATACCAATTCCGATAGAGGGAAGATAGATATTTAATTATATTTAAAATAAAAACAGGTAGAAAGATTTGTCTCCATTGCATTGTTTGAAAACAATTTCATACTTCTAAAAATATAAAGATGATTTTTGGTAGCCCCTCGGTTATACTTCACTGAGCTAATGAGCGCTGCGTTTGATTGATGAGACACCGGGCCATAACTTGGCAAAAAAATAGTTCCCAGAACGCGAATCTAATGATTTATACGTGGACAGAAATATTTAATTATTTTTTGCGCTCAAATAATAAACGAGCTGCAAGCCAGATTGCAACCAGGTAGATCCAGGCAAATGTCAAACTATTTGGAGCCCAATTAATCTTGCCAACTACTGCCAATAAATATGGGGATCATTCCGATAATTCGATTATGCTGGGATCCCCCGAACGACTTCGTGAGCTGCCCTGTCAATGGGTCAGCCAAGGTGGCGGGTGATGTTCGGGGGAGGCAGTAAGAAAAATCTGTGTGCGCGCCAGAGACACGATGAAAAATCGCTCAACAATTTTTCGTTCACAATTTTCCAGCCCAACGAATTTCGGCCGAAAATGCGTTCGGTTGAATTTAAATATAAACCGAGCGAGGTGCTGAGATTTATATCAAGCCACAGTATCCGCATCTCCGAGATGTATCTGTATCTGTATACGAATCTTCGGCGGTGTTATGAGTTATTGTGGGAGTCAGAGCGGCCTTAGCTGCGGGATCGGATCGCTTCACGTTTGTTTACAATTTTCACGCGCTACGATTTTCGCGGTCGAGCCGCTCCACCGTTGGAAACTCGGAAAATCGGAGAGCGTAAGTGCGAGGGAAATTTTGTTATTGTTTATGTATTTTGACAAGATTCCCCGCGCGCACAGTTTGCCAGACAATGTGGAGCTGCAGCCACAACCGAATGTGACCAGTTGCAACACCAAGTGTCTCGCAGCAGCGGTAATGAGTGCTGGATGAGGCATGAGGAAGGAGATATCGGACGGGGCACCGATTGAGGTGAGCTTATCCGCCGAGGATGTTGATTTATGATGCCGATTTGCCAGCTAATTCCTCATAAGTGGGGGTGAGTCAGTTGAGCGAAGACAAACAGCCTCATTCACAAATTAATAACCCAACTTGGTAATGATCATTTTATAGTTCATTAATTTCCCATCGATGAGAGGTGTCTTGTAATTTAATATCACATAAAGTAGCGAAGTGAATTAGATATTATTCATTAGAAGCAACTATTTCTGTTGCTTAGCTTTGCGTATTCAGTTTGTACTTATTAATTTTATAGAATTTATTTAGCAAGTTAGCTTTATGATGTCATAATGCATATTATATTATAGCTTTAAAATCTCAATCTGTACTCACTCTGTCCGAGATGCACTCGCTTCATCCAGGGATATATCTGCGGCGGATTCTTCTTGCCGTTGCCGCTGTTCTGGCTGCTGCCCGCCTCGTTGCCGCTGTCGCTCTCCGAGTCCGAGTCGCCGCCGCCGGGGCTGTGCATCGGCACGTTGACGTTCCCGGAACCCCCTGCTCCGCCCGGAACGCTGTGGTTGTTGTTCAAGCTGGCGGCTGCTGCGGCCGCCGCCAGGCTGCCGCCCAGGACGCCCTTGTTCAGCGACCGGGCCACGCTCTCCACCACCGAGCTGGGCGACAGCTTCGGCGAGATATCCCTGGTGGACAGGTCCTGCGGACTTGCAAGGGACTGGCTGTTGTTGTTGTTGTTGGCGCTGCTGTTGTTGTTGTTGCTGGGCACACCGCCGCCCCCTGCCCCGCCACTGCCGCCGCCGCTGCCGCCCGGCGTCGAGGGATCGTTGGCGTACTTGCAACTGATGTTGCTCTGCTGCTGCTGTTGCGGGTGTTGCTGCTGTTGCTGGGCGAGCTGCTGCTGCTGCTGGGCCACCGCCGCTGCCGCTGCGTGGGCGTGCTGCTGCTGCTGTTGCTGCTGCTGCTGCTGCAGGAGCAGGCGCTGCGGCTGCAGCTGTGTGTAGTCCACCATGTCGGGGTTGCCCTGTCCGCCGCCGTAGGCCGCCTGGTTGGCGTAGTGCGCTTGCGGCGTGTTCGGGTACAGGTTGGGCGTGTAGGCCGCCGCCGCCGGGAAGTAGTCGTTGGCTCCCGGTGTCGCCGCACCCGCACTGCCCTGGCCCCCGTTGGCTCCGCCGGTGGCCACAACACCACCGCTTACTCCGCCTCCGCCGCCGCCGCCGCCTACGTTGCCGGCGCCCGCACTGGAGTTGCCCGCTCCCGGGTGACTCTGCTGGGGATTCATCTGCTGCGGGTAGCAGGAGGCCAGTGAGTTGACGAACTGGTACGAGGACATGGCAAAGCAGTCGGGATCCATTCTGAAGCCAGTTGTCCTAGTCGAGGGTTGGAGTCTGTAAGAGAAGAAAAAAGAATGGATTTAGAGGAGGAGTGACTTAAAAGAGTGTTCTGTTTCTGTTCCTTAATTAATAATTCATTATATTCTAGAGCAATCTATCCTTTTCTCAGCTCAGCCCACTCACTGGTGAGAAAAAGGGTCTCCTTGTATAAATTTGTAAGATGCAAATTTTAAGGGTAAAACTACGTTACATTTAATTTAGTATATTTAAAAAAAAATCGATATTATAAAGAAACTACATTATATATATAATGTTTCCTTGATATTACATTATTTAACTAAATAAAGATTTCGATAGGAGCATGTCTTCTCAGCACAAAGGCACTAAAAGAAACCCAATACGTGATGGCTTTTTATTCGCCTTTTGTTTTGAGATCCCACTTTTCGATTGGCAACATTGTATCGGAGAAGCTTCTGGGAAGGGGATTGGGTATTTGTATTTAGCTAAAGAATCCCCTGGATTCAACTTGGGAGAGGCAGTCAGCAGAGGGAAGTCTTAAGTCCCTGAGGGAAGCAAACAAATTGCCATATGCAGATAAGGAGAGAAAATATTCATATGCATTATAAGATGATAGCCAATTCGAAGGCTTTGTGTTTGTACTTGATCATAATGAAATATGTGAAGGAGAAGAAGAAAATTCTGGAAAATATAAAAATAAATAAGTCTAAAGAAGAAATACTTATCAAAACCTAGCACTGTGAGTACCCAAATAATCCATCTAACAAAGCTATTTCCCCAAATGTCTTGCTTTTAAAACCCAACATTTATTCCCGTGTCCCCTGGTGATATCCGGCTTAGTTAAAAATACCTGCAGATAAAGAAAAATGTCTGAGAGGGCATACGAACCGCGGGCAAGTGAAACAAAAGTCACTGTCTCTCGATTGGATCGTCGCCCGAAGTGTTCCTTTGGACGCTGATAATTTCACTCGGCTTTTACTTGGTTATTATTATTATTATTACTTTTAGAACGGTAGAGTCGGGTTCTTGTATTATTTTCCGCTGGTGGAGAGCGTGGGGCCTGCCTAAGCATGCAATTTAAGCAGGCCAGGCCATCGAAGTGGATACTGGTATCCAAGTATAGGAACCTTTGGCCAGGAATGCCGAGGGACCGCCCACTCTTCTGGACACACTTGGCGGAAACTTCTTGCGGCTGCACTTACCGGCCATGCCGTGCCACGTCCCCTCCGAGCTCCCGAGCTCCCATCTCCTAGTGGCATGGTGCACCATCGCAGATACCGCCGTCTTGGTCTTGGTTTTGGTCTTGGTCTCGGTCCTGGGCATGTTTGTTCAATGGTGGAAAAACCCGTATTCTGAGCCGCGCAGATAGCAAACAAAAGCAATGACCCTCCGCTTCGAAAGGAGCCTCGAATCGCCCGAGAGCCGAAAAAGTGCAAAAAGGCAATGAGGCAAAAGAGGCCAAGCGAGGCCGCTGCACATGAACATGGCCGAAAAAACTAAAGAATAATTGAGCAGGCCACAAAGCCATGGTTAGTCGAGACTTAAATACCCTGACAGGTAGCCAAAAAAGTTCATAAGATTCGTTTAGTTCCTATGAAAATGCTCTTTAGTTCTCACAAGCTTAATGAATTCATCTGTGGATACAACAGAGAGAACATAACTCTGTGCATTTGCTCTTCGATAATAGATTGAGTAGCAAAGAAGAAGTAAATTTATGATTTCAAATATCAAAGAAAGATTACTGTTGAATAAGGGCCTTGACTCTGCTGACTTTAAACCCATATCTGCATGCATACAAATGTTTTTTGTATTTTTAAATTAGGCTTGTAATTAGCATTAAAATATACCGAACTGTTTATATATCTCTCCCACTTTAGTACCCTGTTAAAGAGTATCAAAATAAGCAGCAAACAGCAAGACAATGCAGCCAGCTCCATACACCTCACCACCCGTTCCTGCCCTTTTTGTGGCTTGAAACCAATAATTTTGATTCAGTGGGCAATTTAACCCTTTAGCATGTTGGCCAAATGAAAGGAGCTCTCAACCTGGGCTTAAATTAAAACGCCGTACGCCATTCGAACCTGGCGGAGAACCCAAGGAGCGAATGCTCAACTCTGGACAGAGATTTATTTGATGAGCTGAGTTCTCGGGGAAAACACAGCACAAAGAATAAAAATTAAAGGAAATATTGTAAGCCTGCCTTCAGCTTTCTCCCTCTCACTCCGATCTCCTCCGATTATAGGCTTTAAGGCCGTGCTAACGGTGCTTTGGATAAACCACCTCGATCTGGCAATATGAGAATTATAGTTGTAGACAAGCGCTCATGTTTAAGCCGAACAAGGCCGAAATCAGCGAAATTATAGGATCAGCGTCTCAGGCAGACTTGAACCTTTGACTGGCTGATATTTGAACAACCAAAGGTCGAATCGATTTGGGGGCAAAACGAATAGAAGCGATGAAAATTGATTAGGTGAAAAACGCAAGCTGGGAAAGCTTACCAAAGTAAGTTAACTTAAGTACTGGAAATTGATTTGCGAAACACCAAAATGCGTCGATTAAATAGTAATCCAATGCAGGAACATAGGTTTTCCACTCCTGTGCTATAAACAAATTATTTTCTCTACATTTTCAACATACAGTTGCAGTTGAGAGAAACTAATTCAACGTTTCCTGATCACTTAAGGGCGAATTAAAAATTCCGAATAACTCAAAGATGGGGAGCAGCCGAAGCCATAAATTAAACGAATTTTCAAAATTGTTTTCCAAATAGTTTGAGACGGCGCAGAGCCGACAAGCGGTTCAATTGGTGTTAATTAAATCGATGAATAATAAAAACGCCAGGCGAATTTTGCGGGCATCAGGAGGAGTCGGGGAAATCGTGAAAAGACAGAGAGGGGGAGGAACTGAGGCTGTCTTAGATTGGCGATCGTCGACCGAGCTCATAAGAAAGCCATAAATTATGGCAATTCTTTCGGGCTCAGCGACATTTTGGACTCGCTCGAGGGAGCAAACAGACGAGTTCTCCCTTTGTTCCTCCTCTATTATATAAACAATTCCAATGTGCCTTCGAATGGGAGTGAAATTTCTTTCTGGTCCCGATACTTAAACCGCAGAACGAATTTCCCTCTCCCGTCTGTGTCGGTGTCCTTTCCCGGCTCACACGGCCACAGGTAGGCTCTAAGTTCTAGGCTCTGTTTGGGCCACATATTGGACACTGAACAGGGGACAGGGGAGGGCAGGGGTCGGGGAGAGAGTAAATAAACTCCAATTGAGTTGCACATGCGTCTGTCGATGCCATAAATCAATTTGGGGAAATATTCCGGGGCGACAGCTGAAAAGGGTTTTCCTTCTGCTCGCTGACGTTACGTTCTTAGAGGGTCGCAGAGTTTGACTCCTCAGCGGGTACTTCGTCCCGGGGCAAGGGCTGAGCATCTGCGCCATTAAGATGATTAACTTTTGCATAATCGATAATTAACCTTTTTCGGGAGATATTTCTGGATTTGCATATGGACGGAAAGGTAGGGATTTTTTTCAACTCTCTGACATTTTTGATTATATTACAAATAGCGTTCTGTTTTTACACTGTAGTTATACTTACAAATGCTACATATATTTGCATTTTAAATAATATAGTAATATAAATGAAGGCCACATCTTTAGTCACCATAAGCACTATTATATAACATTTGAAAATGTAAAAGAAAACTCCTTTTGCCCCTTTTAAAAACGACTAAATAAAACATTTTCCTTAGAGTATTTTTCCTGCATACTCAAACTGTTTTTTGACAAACTTGAAGGCCTTGGAAGAGTGAATAAAATTAGGCATCTTTACTGATCAATATTCGAGTGTTCTGATGCCTGGCCTAGCATAACCCGTTTCTGTGCAAAGACTCTTTCCTTCTAAGCCGCTCCATTGAGGGAACTGTCCTCCATTTCGGAGCACTCCATCACCGTCATCATCTACGTCATCGTCTGCCCCGCCAAGAGGCCACCATCTTAATTATGGGACGGACCAAACACCCAAAGAAGTTACTTCGCCTACGAGTGTCGCCCGGGCCGTTTGTCGTCACCATTTCGGATTTGTGCCCAAACGAGCCGAGCCATAAATCATAATTTTTAATATTTGTTGTCAACAGGGGCGTAGCTTGTGTGCATGTAAACACGTCGCTCCAGAACCTCTGGAACCTCCAGAACGAGCTGCGTACCGCACGAGTTCGGTTCTCACTCTCAACAATAACAACGGCAGAAAAAAAGAAAACATAGCACAGAAAAAAGATAAATAAAAGGTATTTGCGCACGCGCAGTCACACTCATTGGCGAGGCTCGTCGTCCCGCTCACTCGGCCTTCCGGTGGCATTGGCGGGACAGAGAGGGCCACAGACTGTGTGCGGACCCATTAAAAAGTCATAAAAATTTGTAAGCACCTCATAAAAATAGTCATAAATATTATTCCTCTTCATCTTTTTGTGCCTTTTCCCACTCCCGATCTGTGCAACCCTCGTCACAGTTGCCGTTTGCGGTCTGTTTGTTTGTCATGGCTCTCATAATTTTTATGAGTTCTCCAATTGTTTTCCCAACTCGAAGCCAATCATCGATCCCGATCCTCGCTCTAAGCGGCCATTAGCGGCTGAGCAGTGCGGTCTGTCATCTCGTCTTGGCCCTCATAATTTACGATCTATTGCGCAATGGTCGAGGCGGAATCATTGTCACAGAGGTCCTGTTTCTCTTCAAGGACATCTCAATTGTGTGATATGTCATGGTTTTGGCTACTGTCCGAAGATAATCCTCGTGTATGTTAAGGATTTGGTGTGGTTCTTGGAGGCGGGGTGGAGTCTTTTCATTTCTTTTGACATTCAATTATGAAAATAAAAGTAACTAAAGAAATTTAGGGATACCTGATCAAGTTAACCCTTTTAAGTGAAAAGCTTTAAAGACTATGTTGCTTATCTTAACCTTTACGTTCAAGTTATAATTTATAATAAATATTTATTTACTCAAACTTAGGTTCCAACTATTCTGCTCTGAAATTCTACTATTGTTGATTTTATTTTCCTTGCTCTAGTACTCATTGTACACATTTTTCTTTCCTGGACAAAACTGTCTGACATTTTGGCCAATAGATCAACGGCTTTGGCACAAATTTTCAGCTTGCGTGTTTGCGATTTTGATTTATAAGTACGAGCAAGTAGAGTTGAAACATCAAGGGGCTGGGAGGGAAAGCCAGGGTTAGGACATGATGAATGTCTCCGTCGGGCGCAGGCATAATTTACTATTTCAGGCTGCAGAAGACTCTCGAACTCGGACTTTAGACCTCCTCCCGCCAATTAGCTGCGAACTGGGAACCAAGAACTGAGAGCTGAGAAATCGGAATGGCACTGGGTCCGCAAGTGTCTCTCTGTTGTGCCCACATTATGCAACCGGGGCAGCCAGCTCTTTGATCTTGGCCCACCCTCGGCGCATAGGCAAATGAAAGTGACCTACATCAAGTGGAATTTCTTCCACTTACCGCACATATGGAAGGCGATGCCGGGATGCGGAATGTGGGACCAGGAGCAGCGTCTTGGCAAACTTCCCGCTCCAGACGTTGCGCACCAGTGCGTCTGGCTGCAGAGTTGGTGGCTTCTTCTCTTCGCTTTACATAATTTCAGGTTCGCCCCATGGCGTCTTGGCCAGCATGAGTCCGCTCCCCGGACAGGCCAAGCCTACTATATGCGCGGTCTCTTCATCCCTACGCCACGGAGTACATAGGGCTATGTGCCTGGATTAGCCTTCGGCGAGTGTATGTATATGCGGCGCTTGTTAGGCATTTTTCATTTGCTGTGACATTTCGCCTTTGTGCCTCTTAATTATTTCAAAAGCGGCTGCATTTCGTTTTAATGAAGTGAAAATTCCTTGCGTTGATACCGCACACGCAAGCCAATGAAAAATTACTAAAACACACAACGAAAGGCAGAAACAAAGGCCAAATATAGGGAAAATACAAAGTCGTTTTGGGGTTTGGTTTCGGACAATACACACAACCTCCCTTTATTGATTTATTAAGATGATATTTCTTGGTGCGCCTAAGATAGGGGTTTTCCACAATACATAAGGAGTTGAGTAAATGAAAAGATTTCTAATTAGAGGAAAGTGAGCAGTAACCAATTTTAAATATGCCAAGTTCGTAGGGAAAATGGCTGCCTTAAGTTTTATTATTTTTAGAAAACTCCTCCTTGGGAAAAATATTATAATAATAAATGTTCCGACACCATTTATTGATTTTATAATGCAATATTTTTAAGGTCAAATAGTAAGGAAAGTATACCAATTATTTTAAGTTGATTTGTTTTGAAATTGAATAGTTATAGCAAACAGTATTTTAATATTTACGCTTATAATTGCTGGCAAATAAAAACAGAGAAAACAAATATAAATATTTCCTATATCTGTTTTCATTTAAATATTCCAGTTTGTTTATTCTTATTTAGAAGTTAATAATTTATATTATTAAGTTAGATGGCCTGGAGAAATGCAAGATTCGCCGAAATCAATAAGCTTAAACTCCCGCAGGAAATAATCTTTCAACACAAATAAAAATTCACAGTAACATAAAAAACAAAAATAAAATCAAAACAAATATCTTTTAATCCAATCCACATTTTTCAACAATCTAAACTCATTTTCCTGCCCCGAAACTCGTTTTACTCACAATTTCTGTTAGCCGTCGGCGTTTGGCATTCACCTCCGAACGAGTGGGTTCGGTTTGGTTTGCCTGCTTATTCACTGCACTATCACCGATTTCACTTGTCCGAGACTTGGGTTTTCATTAGAGTGCGGAAATTCGATGACCTGGGGACAGTGGCAATGGCAAAATCCGGATATCTGCGGAGTTAATCCCCTGGCATCCTGCAGAGGCAAATTGGCTTGGCTCTGGCCTTTACCTGCACTCGAGAGTTTAATCGGATGCTTTTAGGCGGCAATTGGCCGCAATTTGGACGGACGGCTTTTGGATATCACACACGCACTGGCACAATTTGTCACAGACCCAGATGCAGATGCAGATGCGGATGCGATCGCGATAGGTATCTGGGGGATGGCTGAGGAGTATCTTCGCGGATTTCACGCCGAATTTATTACTGTCCATCAACGGCGGCATCGATGCAGACACATTCGCAGGCACTGACACTTTGCTGGCCATCCATCTCAGGCTGTTATCGAACAGTATCTGAATATCTGAGTGTCTTAGTATCTGTATCTCTGAGTTCGCGCGGCACAGCTGTGCGTTGGATTGTTTTTTAGTTTCAGTTTTAGTTGGTGGTTTTACTTATGGCTGTATATATTCCGGTGTATCCGCGGATACGTGCTCGAGGCGCCAATGTCTCACTTTGACTGCTCGGGCATAATTCAAATATCTGAGCATCAATAAAAAACACACACAACACGGTGCGGCAGGGCACACACACAGACGCGCCGCCTCACTCACTCACACTCCCCACGCTGCGTCCAATTGTATCTGCGAGTACGAGCAAGTAGGGCTATATGTCTTTCGGATACCAAGTGCATCGCGTAAAAAGAGCAAGGCGAGCGATTCGAAGAGCGAGAGAGGGAGACAGCAGCACTCCGCTCTCCGTCGCCATCGCCAGCGCCATCTCGCTCGCTCGGCCACCTTTGCGGACGCGGAGAACGTTTCGGTATTAACCGCCAAACCAGAAATCCGTAGCCGCAAATTGTATCTCACGGATACCGTGTGTGTGAGTGCTTCGGTGTGCGTGTGAGTTCGAAAGAGCGCCAGTTCGAACAGCCGCGCTCTCCGAGTTTCGAACCCATTCCTATTGCTCTCGCTCGACAGATCTTCCTCTGCGAGTTCGAGTTCGAACATTTTCGAACTTCGCCTCGCGCAGAATTCCTATTGCTCACACCGACACTGTCCGTGTGAGATCGATTCGAACTTCAAAGGGAAACCATAAACATTCGAACTTCAAACTTTTGGCCGCAGCAGAAAGCTGGATTTTCTTTGGGAAGGCTGGGATTTGTTTTTGGGGGCGACTTTCGAAAAGGGAGAGATTATCAGAGCAACCTCTGGAGGTGTCGAATATGACAGCGTTTTTTATCATGATTAAAACCAGCTTAGTTTTTTAAGGTCTTACATAATTTTTGAGGTGGTAAAAATGTAATTAATATCGTATATGTTGTGTAAAGTTTTATGTTAAATTTTTTTTATATGATGAATATAAGTTTTTCGATTCAATAAGTAAACTAAGGAAGATACGATATGGGCATTCAACTTGGTATTCAATAATAAAGGAAGCTACTGCACAAATGTACTTTATATTATATTTAAATTACCAATTTATTTAGCATATTGTTTGCTTTTAAAGGTTGACACAACATTTAAACATTTCACAGAGTATACAAAAATTGACTCCATTAATGTATCCAATATATCCTTCGAACTTGAATGTCTTTATTGTTTAATGTGAGTATTCATGAAAGTATTAATTACATTTCACTGACCGGCCCTAATTAATACATCCGTCTATCAAATATCTATCCCTGTTTTTGTTCATTTTCAAAGAGATTCATTCCTCAAGCAACTCAGGTTTTTGTCTTACCAATAAATATAAATTGAAGATGCAAGAAATCCAATAGCAGGTTCCTAATTAGCAGGAGCTTTCAAACTAGTTTATATTTGTTTGTTTCGGTCAGCACTTCACTGGTTAATACTTTGTATTTGCTTTGAGCAGCGCACTTGAGATTATCTTAGTTATTCGAGACGTTGAGCACTTTTAGATTTCTTTAAATTTTAATTTTTTAAAAGGGAACTCGCATTCCTCTCCTGTGAAGAGGAGCTATTCGTCGGGGTATCCGCTATAAAGAGACCATTGCAATGGGAATTGCAGCTTGCCGACGCCAAAAAATCTTCCGTGG
>VNJV01007243.1:0-85198 GCA_008042635.1 Drosophila nikananu
GGAAAGATCGGTAAATTTTAATGAAAAAAATTATAACTTAGCCAATTTTTAAAATATTTGAATAAAATTTGAGATATGGCCATTTTGTATTATTCTTGAATTTCGGTTTTAATTTGATCAAAATCGGACAACTATATAATATAGCTGTCATAGGACCGATCAGAAAATTTTGATGAAAAAATCTAACTAAGCCAATTTTTCACATATTTTCATGAAATTTGAGACATAGACATGTTGTGTTATTCCTGAATTTCGGGTTTAATTTTATTCAAATCGGACCTCTATATCATATAGCAGCCATAGGAATATATATATATAAATTCATTAAATTCGCTCGCAACATTTCTCGTTAGCAACATTTTTCTTTCGCAACATTTACCTTATGTCAGTACCCGAGAAAACGAAAAAGTCAGAAGAATTTTCTTCTTCTTCTTACTTACTGCAAGGGTATTTAAACTTCGGCATGCCGAAGTTAGCTTCCTTTCTTGTTCGATATATTTTTCTTGGTCAATCTGAATTTAAAAGCAATCCAATATAGTTGTGGAAATTAAATAAAGCCACTATGCCGGGCCTCTACAAGCTGGCTATGAGATATCTGGTTACCCCGGGTAGTGATTCTAGGATTAGGATCTCTGATCAACTTACAGCATAGTTTTTCAAGTCTGCGTATATGTACATATATTGGAAATGATAAAGTGTGTCCGAAAATATGCATATAAATATTTTCATTATAATATGCTATAATTTAAAATATGATATAAAAAAAACGATATTTTTAAAGTATTCGACATCCCTAATATTTAGTTTACAAATTCATTTAACAGTTTTTTAAATTAACAATCATTAAATCTGAAAAATTATTCTCAATTTCTGTGGTCTTCAAATATGTATTCAATTAAAATAACAATCAAATAACCTTTTTTGAACTCGGATTTTGAAATTCCTATTTATCATTTCTTGAAACAGTTTTGATTTATTTATTGCAGCACCATATTGTACATACACAAACAATCAATCTAAAAATTTCACTATCAATTTGTTCTGACGCCCTAAATTTGTGAAACCACATGCTTCGCGGAATTTATAGCTCTATATTTTAATTGTTGAGAGCAGCCTCAGCGGAAGCTCGCCTTTTAAAATTCTCTAAATAAATTCCCCTGGCTGGGAATATAGAAACTTTTTAAAGCACTGAAACAAATTGAAAGTTTGGCCTAACTTTTTTAATGTTTCAATTTTAATCAGTTAATAAATAAATTAAATATTGTTCATTAAGTAATGAAAAGGGTACTAGGTCTGAAAGATTCAATTTGAGATATGTATTTTTATTTAAATGTTTATTTAATACGAATTCTGAAATAGCATTTTATTCGTTTCTGTGCTACCTTTCGCTACCTTTCGTTGCCTCTGTTTTCTTTGTTTATTAGTTAGCGTATCCGCATTTCTTTCTTCTATTCGCCACCTCTTGAGTGTTATGGCCCACTGATAACTGACGGTACTCGGAGCGGGCGTTAGGCCGTTTACGGAGCGCGGTGTTCCTTTTATTGGTCCGTACATCGACCCCGGGAGACTCACGCGCCGACGTCACGTCAACGTCAGCGGCTTAACGCTTTTTTAGCTTTCTCTTTTACTCCCGCTCGAATTTCCGATCCCAGTAAAATGGATATAAGTTTGCAAACTGTGTTAAGAGCACATAACAAACACATATTTTGGATTATCATGTGACTAGTTTTAATTTTCATATTAATTAAGTCTGTAGTCCATGAATATTGTATTTATATTTGTGTTCAGTTTGTCTTTCTGTGTGGAGCGAAGTTTCCATTTTAAATTAATCGAGCTTTTAAAACCTAATAAAATACTGTGCAAGTAGTATGTTTGTTGAATATGTGACTCATCATCATTGTTCTTATTATTAAGAAAGAGTACTTTCTACTTTGAATTTTGCATTTCATAAATTCTATTTTTATTTATGACCTGCAGTAAAATCTAATCTGGCACATACAAATTCATAGACAAAATTGGTTTTTATATAAGATTATTTGTCATGTGACAATGTCGTGCCACAGTTTAAATTTCAAAATACTGATCAAGTTAAAGTTTAGTCGCTTAATTAATTGTTTAAAGCTTTGAGTGATACAGCTAATCGTATTAGCTAATTAAGGGGAATGGCAGCATGTAAAGAAAATTGTTGTTTATTTCAATTATAAATATTCTCAAAAATTTATGTAGATTTTGATTTTGCACATGTATACTTGAAATTCCAACTTAAGCGTTCGACCGCTGGAAAATAAACAAACAAAATGCGTTTTTCAATTAAACGATACTGAGGAGCAGCGCTCTTCGCCTCACAAAACAGAATAAATTTATATTCATTTTGTATCTGTTTAGGGGGCGAAACTTGTGGTGATGTTTGCAAACTTTGGAATTTATTTATTGCCGTGTAAATTATAAAAACCAGACATGTGTAGCGAAAATTAGGATTATAGAAGGTTTTCGGATCATTTTAATTCTACTGCATTTCTAAATAGAGTCTAACAGGACTCTGCATTTAGAACAGTTCTATAGAAAACCTTTGTTTATTTAAAAGGCAGTGCAGTTCCCAGAAATTCTTACTGTGTTGAAAAAATTGTTCAATCAGCAACTTTTCAAGACCAACAAAGTTCAAATATCAATTCGCAAAAAATTCTTGCTAATTTTTTATCAACAAAATAATTTGCATTTATAGCGACAGAAGAAATGTGAGATAAGTATAAATGATATATGATATGCACAATTAAATCTACATAAATTCACTTGAGCAAAGTGCTCAATTGAACTTTGCAAACCCCAGAACAAGTGAGTCACGATATTTTTTATGTGTTATTTAGCATTCCGCAATCTGTTTGTTTAGTTTCACTTAATTCTGATTCTTATTTTAAATTCGAATAAAAAGAATATTTCGGATATAAGTGAGATATTCCTTTATTAAAGGAATATTGTTTGTATTTTCTGCTTGAGCTAAGCCCCGTTCCTTGCCCCGATAAAAAGTGATGGGAGTGCGTGCTGAGAACTCGTTTTCGCCGTTCTTTTCCTGGGTTCAACGCTGGACTTTGGCCTGTGAAAATGTAAACAAAAGGCGCGTAATTAAATTTTCATACGCTGCTAAGGAAAATGTATTCATAAATTATTTAGCGTGCGAGAGAGTGACCAACCCCGAAGGTAGGTCATAAAGCGGCCAAGAGCCGTTCCGTTCCGTCCCATTCCCAGCCTGGGTGTGTCCTCCTCGCTCCTCTTTTTTGCATTTTTATTTCCCTCTTTCACGGTTTCTCTATCCCTGCTGGCTTTTTTAATTGGCAATTGGCGGCGCCCGCTGGTTTGTCACTCAGTCAGTTTGTCCTTCAATCAAGCCGAATGCATTTGTCTCCGCTCTGTCATCCGGCCACCCAACACCCCCCACACACTATGTACGATCCCTTTGCGGGTGCCTTTGAGTAATAATGCTCTTTATGACTTCGGAGTCCCGGTTCGGCAAACTTCCTTGCCAAGGCACACATAGTTGTGTGTATCCCACAGCCGCAGGCCTTGCGAGCAAGAGTTAATTATGGCTTTGTGGCTGTACACTGGGGAAAAACACCACGATCCAGCATCTCTTTAAACAGGCTACAAATTCATTGCCATTCTAATAAAGAAGCAGTTATAGCATAAATTCTTCTTCCCTTGGGGCCTTATTTCGCACAGCCATTTATTATTCCCTTTTTTTTGTAATATGCATATGTAAAACATATCCGCCGGAAATACAAATGGGAGCAAGGTCAAGTCGATAATGAAGCGATAACCAAGCTTCGCAAACCTTTAAGTCATAATAAATAAGTTATATTTTGTTTGATATTACTCGACATCACTTCTGTACAAAAATAATACATGTTTTCTTTTAAAATAAAGGAATTTGCAATCTTCCTCTTAAACCCAGATGTGATTGGCTTTAGAATATTTGTCGCTCTCAGGATAAAAATAATACAATAATGAATACTGTAATCTTTATTCTGTAAAGTACATATATATAATTCATAACGTTTTTCTGAGTGATTGGCCAACGCCCAAGCTAAAGCCATAGGACGCAGGATAGTGCTCGTAAATCCTGAGAAGGAGGCGGATAAAGCGTCGGAGGCTCAGGCAGATTGCATCCGCATCCGGTGCCTGGGATGTCCAACATGTTTGCAACTTAAATTGCAACTTGGATTGCAATCGCATGCACGTTGCACCCACATTCGCTTAAATATCTGTCTGGCATCGTTATTCAGCATTGCCCCGCAATTTGTTGGCCACGTGAGAGAGAGTGCGTGCAGTCGCAGTGGAAATGGAAAATGAAAATGGGAAAAGTTTGCTGTTTCACCCACAAAAGAGTACCGCACAGCACCTCACCGCAAAATGTTGCCTTGCCGAAGGAAACTCCCTCCGTCTGTTGGCCCAGCATGTTGTAATTGCGGCATGTTGGCAGCATAAAACTAGTCTGGGTTTACCCTACTCCTCCCACTCTATATTTTTTACCAGTCTGCGGAACTCCTTCAAGCCGCTGCCAGCTCCGCTGACTCACATTTTTCGACATCTGGGACAGGGCGAGTTTTTCCGAGGCTCCCAGCGTGAATGCACTCAGGGAAGGCATGTTTAGGAAAGGGTTATTATTGAATTTTTATAACAAGGAGTTTTATATATTGAGATATAGCATAGGTGTTGTATAAAATTCAATGTATTTGGGTTTAAAAATTCTAAAATGCTATGGAAATAACTACATAAAATCTATATAAACCTTTTGAATGTGGAGTTGAATGAGGGTAATTTGTTTGCAGTGCGTCTGCCTGTGGCATGTGTGAGCATAGCACTGTGCGTCTGCCTGTGGCATGTGTGAGCATAGCACTGTGCATCCCAAAACTTAGGTAAATATATGTAAGTAAGCACACAGGAATGGGTACATTTGCCAGCTATCAACATGTGAGGAACATTTGTCTACGCCGACGGCGGGGACCTAATGCTGAATGCTTGAGCTCTTGACTTGACTCCCTTTTGACGGTGGCGACAGGATGCCAAGTGGCGAATGCAACGCTCTCCGGGCTCTTGAGATGCCGTCGGATTACAGTGACATATATATGTACACGAAGATCTCCAGCTGCGGACATGCCACGCTTCAGTTTCCCCCGAATCTGACATAAACAATGCGGGACTATTGTCGTTTTATAAAACTGAGAAAATTCCAAGCAATTAGAAAACGTTTTCCCATATGCAAATGAAGCCTATTTGCGTATTCTATAACTTGGTACAAAAAGTAGTTACAATAAAGCGTAAGAATACAAAAGCTAAATCTTTTTAAGACTACAGTTCAAAGTCGTTAAGGAATATTGTGGTATACTAAAACTTTTATTGTAGACTTAACTTTTACAACTGAACTTACGTTTGTCTAGTGAGATAAAGTTCAGTGACATAAAGACTAGTGACATAAAGTCTCACATAGAGCCTAAAAAACTCTAGTTCATCTTTTCCTCCAAAAGATAATATTCTCTATAGCTTTCGTAATATTTTTTCCTATTTAACTGTCTCAAGTTCTGACAAAAAAACCAATTAAAGTGTTTTATATAAAAAGAACAACACGGTCTTAGCTCCTTAAAGTCACTATTTAGGTCTATAGATCATTTTCTTCTAGCAAGTAAAAGATAAATTCCATTTTAAAAAATTTAACATATACTCAACATTAATGAACTTGAATTCGGAAATACATTTAAACATTTCATTTATTTATAAATCTTACCTGACTGAAAACACTTTCTTGCGAAACAAAGCAAATGCGATTTTAAGTTGCAGTTACTTAACGTCACAAACCAGTTTATCAGTCACAAGCTAAAACAGTGCTTTTCTCGTAATTAAAAAAAAAAACATCCTAAAAGTTGCTCAGGTAAAAACTATTTCCACACTTTCGATTGAACAACTCTTAGGTGATGGATGTAATACATGTAATTCGGAATCCAACTGGCTCATTGACTGGAAATTGGAATTGCAATTTTCTGCACCCGTGTTAGCTTGTTTGTTTTCAAGTTGCTTGTTATTGAGTGTGGCGATTCGGTTTGTTGCTAATTACTAGCCGTATTTAAGTGTTGCCTTGGCATAAGTTCGAGTTGTTTGAGGGTGCACAATAGTATTTATTTGTTTGCCTTGCTTTTGAGTACTTCGAATTATCTTAGTGTATTGTGTCATATACAATTCAATAGAATTTCAAAATGATACAGTTATTTGGAGCGTGAACTCGTGACAGAAAATCTTACGGCTATTTAGCTCATGTAAGAACCTTAAAACTCTCTACAAACCATTGGGTTCGTCTATTACCTTCCTTTAAAATGTAACAATGAACCCGAAATTTACATATTTCCCGCTATTTCCACCGCAGTGCTGTGTATAAATATTGCACCCTGATTCCTGTCCGAATTGATGGCAATTACCACAAGGCCCCTCGGATATCAGTAGTGCACGTGAAAGTTGCCTTTCTTGCTGCATTGTGTGCCGGCCAAGTGAGAGACAACATGACAGGCATTCGCAAAGTGTTTTTGGGCAGCAGCCAAGTTTTCGCCGTGCCAACCGGCTGGCTGCCATTCTGAATGAAATGAAAACAATTCCTCCTCTGGCGGCGGCCTGCAACTAATCAAAGCCCAGATACCCGATAAACAATAGAAGAATAGCCTGCCCAGAGCTGTCGATGTTTTTGTCGCCCATTCAGACCACGATAAAATTTAACCTTCGACTTGAAAAAGTTGTTCGGCATTGCTGTTGGCATTTATCGACTGCAAAATGCCATCGTTGGCACCCATCCCAGAACCCAACACCCAATTCTCTATCCTATATATATTATAGACGAAGTCTAGGCTTATTTTCGTAGAGTTCACGAGAGGTGTGAACACTCAGTAATGGTCGCAGAGGTGAGGCCTCTGACGAGTGTTTGCACAGACAGGCACCATGGCACCATCATCATCACTCTCCGTCTGGGAGTGTTTATTCACTGTAACTTCATATCATAAGCAAATATTTGCCAGCCAATCGAAAGGTACATACATATAACTAAGCAAATATGTTACCGTTTTCGAGGCCAAGCCTGTAATTTTTAAATCATACAAAAGAAATGGGTGCAAATCAGTGATGATTATACAATATGTGTAAAGAAAAAGGTATAAAACAGTATATATATATTGATAAAAGAACGAAACATATTTGTAAGAAGATTGTGTATATTTTTCTGTAGTCAAAAAGTTGTAACCTTGTTCTGGCTCTTTAATTAATTTATAATTGTTTTTGTCTGCAAGGTAAATTAATTAATTTTACCAGACCCCGTCTGTCTTTTCTCGAGGAATTATTACATTAATGCTATGGAGTACCATCACGCTCCAGTGCCAAAGGGCAATAAAGTAATTAAAGAAGCCGCCGAGTAATTGAATTCTTATCATGCTCAGAAGTGTCACGAAATGCAGGTCAGCTTATTTATAGGTCCGACAAAGATGGGTAGCCCACAGATAATTATCACAATTAATTATCACAAAAGGTCAATGTGGCCTGCCTACATTAAGTATATTGAAGATCACTGAAAGTTATTGATTATATGTATGAACGAGTCCTGTAGTTTTAATCACAATTTGACAAATAATAGATTTTAGACAAGAAAAGCCCATTTATTCCGTTCAAGCAACTAGACTGTACAGTTACTGTACTTGTTACTTGCACGAAGGACACATGCAATTTTGATAGCAAATCTGTAACATGGAAAAGCAGTTTCCTGAAAAATATGTAACATGGAAGCCAATTTCTTTAGTTAATAATTAAAACCAGGGGGAACCAACCGAAAATGTTTACATATTTTAAATATCCCTACACATACTTTAATCGCTGCCATCAAATGTCGTGACCGTTGGCAGTCAATTACTGGTGGATCAACCCTCGAAATCGTGCCTGCTGGCAAACTTCATTTTGCACTGCACATTGGCCTTGGTAAAGCAGGAGTTGTCGACAATTCGTTCGTTTTTGGCCTGCAGTCCCGCAGTTGGGAAAGGTCAGAGCCTCGTTTGTAATTAGTTTTTGCATATCTTGAGGCCGTCGCATCCGGCAAGTTCGCTTCTTTTCACCCCTGAAAAATTGTACTTCAAGCCGCTACCTCAATATTTGGCCAGAACAGAGACGAACAGGACGCGCTTTGCGTGCTAACAAAGGCCATTAACAACCGGGTCGGGGTACAGTCCTTTTACATTAACCATGCCCATAGAATGCTATTGACTCTGGCGGGGAATCTACATGAAAATAAAAAGTTTATAGCGTTTCGTGTTGTCCGCCCCGTTTCGGCCTCGAATTTTACTTGTGACGCTCTCGTCGGCAATCATGAATTATTTAAATGCAAGTAATATAGGGCGGAACAGTGCAGAAACCGGGCCATCTGTCATTAATAAACCAATATACACAAATTATCGGAAACTTATCAAAGACTGGTGACTTATCCAATCGAGACAAACACTGATAAAGACCCCAAGGGATTCGATAAAACGATAATCTTTTATTGGTTGCATTATACTCTCCTATATTTCATGGTGGCTTCGGTGCACTTTAGTCAATTTAAAGTCAGTACGTGGCAGTGCAACAACTCAAACGGTGTTGCCTCTATTCTTTCGTAAACAAGTGCTTGCATTTTTCTGTAAAAATTTCTTTAAAAATATGCATTTGCATAAAAAAGAAACGCAGTGTTCAGTTTATTTACTTTATGTAGGATCTTCTTTTATTGAAAGCCTCTACGTGACTGTGAATTCTCCTTTTGTGTTTGACTCTTGCCTTTCGCATATTGACGGAAATGTACCCAAGTGCCACATCCGGTTGCCTTTTTTATTGAAATATTGAATAGGAACTGTACACCTTATTCATATGACAGTGGGCAAAGACAATAATTATGACATACCATAATTGTTTGGGTTGGTTTGCCCTCGGAGAAGCTTTTGTCTCTGGCAAAAAGTTCATTGGCTAAGACTGATAACTTATCACTATGATTGAACTACGCTAAGCTTCATAAAAAGCTCACAAAATTAGACGAAACTGATAAGAAACTGTAAACCTTACCAAAACTCATTAATGTTTCATTCAACTTTTAACTTGTGAATTATTAGTGTCCCGTAAATCACTTAATTAGTTAGCTTACCTTGATTTGATAACTATAAAACCCATTTGAAGTCAATAACTTTACGCTGTATGCCAATTTGTTCTTATCTTTATGACGCTCGTTAACTACTTTAACGTTTATTACTGTGCTACTAGTATTAAAAAAGACTTCTCTGCTATTAATCTCTATATTTACTCTATATTGATAAGGTCCTAATCAGTTGGCCAGGCGTAGTCATATGTAGATTCTCTTGTCAGTAAATTTTGGTTCATTTCTAGGAATCATTTTATCACCAAATCGACAACACATACATACGTCTAGTGGGCTTTAATCTCTGGTTTCGCGACCAATAAGTCGATGAAGTAAACTTTTCTTGGTTAAGTCTCAATGAGTGCAGTTGGGGCCATTTTCAGTACGGTGTCTGACGTACTCGGAATCCATCAGGTGTGCGCTGAATGAATTATGTCAGGTGCGTTGCGATGGCATGACTTCAGCTCAGTGAACTTAACCCGCTCAAGCCGGCTGGCCACTTAGGAAATTGTCCACATGTCGTGCCAATCAATTACCCTAATGGCCCACACATTATCACTGTGATAGTGATGACTGATAAGCTAATTTAATTTCTTGCACACTTACTAACCGTTTTTTATTACCTCTTTACCGTTGCAGCCACTTGGATACGGTGTTAAATGGCCAAGGCACGCAGAAAACGCTTCCGTCTGAGCTGTCCGGATATTGAGATAGATCCAATTAGAAGCCGCTAGGATGGACAAGCGATCGCTGTGCCTGCTGATAATCTGCCTGAACGTTTGCCTGGTCATCTGGCTGGTCAGTGTGCAGCAGGTGACGCTGCTGGAATCCGAGGTGATGGTGGACCTTGCCGGTATAAGCAGCACCCTTCATCCGCCCACAAGTGCCAACAGAGGAGGAGGAGTAGCAGCAGCACCAGGTGGTGCGGGAGCGGGTGCGGTAGCCGGACCAGCTGGAGGATTCGTACGCGCCCGGGGTAGCCGGAGCAAACCAAACCAAATACCATACCAGCCTAGTCGCACATTTAGTCTTAACGATAGCCTAGTTAGCAATACATTCGAGCGCGCAGCCACGCCCTGGCCGTCGACAACCCGAACGCCCGCTTCCCAGGGCCAGGGCACAACCCACCTGATGGACATGCCCAATTTCGAATACACGATCAATCAGCCAGCCTGTGATAAGGACGTTAAGGCGCTGGTCCTGATCCACTCGGCCATTGACAATTCCGAAAAGCGGAGACTCATCCGCAGCACGTGGGCGAATCGCTCATACATAAGTGGAACACCGCTGCGCGTGATCTTTGTGGTGGGTGCCGTTTCCAGTAGGTATGCCCCCTCGTGGCAGAAATATCTTGAGTGGGAGAGCAAAAATTACGGAGATCTGATCCAGGGCAACTTCGTGGACGCCTACCGCAACATGACCTACAAGCATGTGATGGCCCTCAAGTGGTTCACCGAGAACTGTGGACACGCACAGCTGCTGGTCAAAGTGGACGACGACGTGTTCGTGAATACGCCGCAACTGGTCAAGTACATAGAGGATCCCACGTTCCCGGAACATGAGCTCTTGTCGCGGCCGGACCTGTTGCTCTGCCGATTGGTCAGGGAGTCGCGGGTCAAGCGAAGCTATCGGGTGAGTCCTATTGTCAAGGTAGTGGGGTTTTGCCTTCACAGATTTTACATAAAAACTTAGTTTTATTATTGGCTAATAATTAATTTTACAAAAGTCGGCTTGTCACAGCTTTTCTAATATCAAATGTAACCATCTGGAATAGTTCGCAGCAAAGGAATTTATTTGAATCAATATTGAATATATGTGGAGGCAAAACCCCTTGAAATACACTTAATTAAAGCGCCTCACTAATTAAAATTCATTCCTTTGCAGTCCAAGTGGCGGGTGACCTACAAGGAATACCCCCACCGCTTCTACCCGCATTACTGTCCCGGCATGGCCATCGTGTTCGCCTCGGATATTGCCCGACGGCTGTATAAGGCGGCCCAGAAAGCCAAATACTTCTGGGTGGACGATGTGCTTATCACGGGCATCCTGGCCGAGGAGACGGGCACAAAGATCACCTCGCTGGAGCACTATCTGGAGAGCAAAGACGTTTGGCGTTTGCTTGAGGGAGCGACCGACCTAGCGGACCCGCCCTTCCTCTTTACCAACCATGATGTCACGCCCGAGGAGGTCTTTGGCATTTGGCAGATGGTGATGGAACGCGAGCGCAGCCAATCATCTAAAGCACCCGCCTCCTCAATCCCATCCGCATCCTCTTCCAACACCATCGCGCCGGCGTTGCTCAGGGCGAATAATTCCAAAGCGCAGGCGAGCTCCGGCCACAGCTAGTTTGACTGTGCAACTTAATGGATTACGTTTAGTTTCTTTGGCTGTTCAGTTTTAGGGTTTCGTTAAGCTTAGGTTTTTATTTTGTAGTTATCCATAATGTTAACTGATTACTGATTACTCATAGGTAGCATTTTTGTAGGGACGAACACAACGGAACATTGCAAGTCAAGTGAACCACCAACCACCTGCCTACAATCATTTGTATCATACGGAACCGTAACTAATCTAAGCATTATTCTGATAGTCACTTATGTACATCCAATGCGAATCGCTCACCAATAAAACCAAGAGAGAACCAGAACACCAACAACCAACAGAAACACCCACACCAAACTCCAACAGCAGCAGTAGTGACAATGATGCGTTAACCTTAAGCACAACTCTTATCACATAAGACAACTACCATAGTACTTAATTAAGGAGACGACAAGAAGGGGGCTAGGCTAAATAGAGCGCGCGCTGACAAAGTGAGGGCTCGAGTCTGTTTTGATCGTAGTAATTTAGAGGCCGGCAATATAACCAAACCAACTGAACTCGGACAACTGTTTAGCCCAAAAACTGAGAGAGTATTTATTAAAATATATGTATGTATTAACAAATATGCGGCGGGAGCCGTTCGCTTATACTATGATATTATTTCTTTATTTTGTGTCGTGTTTCTGTATTGTATTTGTATCTCTGTATCTTGATTGATTTGATTCTAGTAATTCTAGCAAGATTGCCAAAAGATTGCAAAAACGGCAAAACACATTTATACGGATAAATTTAATGAAATTAAGAGATAACATAAGTGGGAACAGTAAAGGCAGGAACGTTAACATAAAATATCAAACGGAAGGAAGTGAACGAGTCCGAGCATACGCTAAAAACGATGAACAAGAACGAAAATTGTAACAGATGAAATTTATAAATGTCTAATAAAATTAATTAAATGTTCAAGTTTGTCAGAAATTATATTAAAAATTATTTCCAAATACAAATTGCAAACGAAATCGGAGGTTTGTGTATGTTATTGGGTATTTATTTTAAAAACCTGTATTTAGGGGGACAGCAAAATGAAACAATTTTTGTTGTACATTTTAAGGTTAGCTTATTTTATTTTTTTAATTATTTTTTTTGTTTTTATGTAGTTTTCCTCAATAATTAATTTTTAAATAATTTTCAACTGTTCTCACATAAGTTCCGCACTGTTCTCACCCAACAGGTTCCACACTGTTCTCATTCCACAAAAGACAGAAAGAGACAAGCATAGTCCCAAAAGAAGTCTTATAGCAATCAGTTTGTGTCTGGTATAATAATTCAAACCCTGGCGGTTTTTTCAAAAATTGTCATTGAAAACGAACTTTGGTGAATAATTTAAAGCTTTTCCTTTCGTACGTAGGTATGCTACGTGCCTGTGTCATATTTGCACTTGACCAGGACACGCCCGCACCTCGGCTAATTCACCTATTTGCCATGTAAATAATTCAATGCGCGCCCGGAAAAGGTAACCCACTGCAGCAGCTGCGTTCAAGGACTTCAAAATCGCCACCACAAATAGCAAAGCAATTGAATTCAATTCGAAAGCGCCACGTTGGACGACAGAGTCGAATTGCGTTGAATTCACATTCGAGGGCCACTTATTCGGGGCTAACAGGGCCCTCGAAGGGGTTAATCACGCAGGGTGTAGAGCTGTCCTGCTGACAAGTAATTGTTTTCATTCCCACGGAAGGACCCAACCCGACCCCACAGCGCGATGACGTGTGTGCTGGCTAGCCGGCCAATTGTTGCATGAGAGCGCTAGTATAGTCGCGCTCAGATTAGTTGAGTTCCCTGGCAGCTCAGTATTTCTTGGTTAGTCGGTTGGTGCGGTCACAGGTTCAACTTTGTAATAAGTATTGAGTTTATTCCACACTCATGGCAGCAATGGGTTCGGTGAGTGCTTGAACCTTAACTACTGTGTCAACAACGATAGCTTTGTGAGGAATTATTTATCACTGATTGACTTAGCACAGGAACTAGCACACAAGTGGGGAATCGAGATAATTGTTAATCGGTCTCTTGTAGGTTAGCCTCTTTGTTTTAAAATCTAAAAATTTAATTTTTTACTTAAGGAAAAGCAGTTTTCATAATAATAATAATGTAATAATAATAATACCCTTGACCTTACCCTAAAATACTATGTTATTTTGGTTTATTCTAGTTCAATAAAACATTAAACATTTGAAATGGCCTGAACGGGAATGCAAAATAAATATTCCTGACAGGATTTAACTTAATATTTTTATAAAAAAATTAATAAATATAATATAAAAAAAAATAATAAAATAAAAAACACATTGAACAACAAATTAAGCGTACTTCAGATAACACATTTTTTAAACCATTGAAGTTTGCAATTGGATCATTGGAAGTCGATCATAACTAAGCAAAAACTGAATTAATTTCAGTTCCAAAAACTTTTTTATATGTGTTTCTTAAAGTTTTATAAAACTGAGCATAGAATTTAACATTCTGTAATAAGCGATTGATGGAATATATAAATTTATAATTCTGTTCTGCCTAAGAACTATTAATTAAAAATACTTATTAACATTATTAAATATCGAACCACAAAACCATACTTTCTTGACAACAATGACCTTTATTTAACTATCCAAGAGACAGATTTCAATCTGGCCAAGACCCGTGAGCTCTTAAGTGTCGTTAAAGTGCACCTCCCCTGGGCATAATTCGGGCCTTCCCTGCCGGCATTTGTTTTTACCTGTGGTAATTGCTAGGCAAACACACGCTAGACACCCGCTGACAGCAATCAATTGCGGTGTGTGTGTGTGCGGTGTGCTCGAGATTAATGATAACTGTTAGCCGACTTAGACCTAGCGATCCTGGGGAAGGAGCAGCGGAGCAGCGGCAGGTGGAGCAGCAGATAGAGCAAGAGGAGGGTCCTTCAGATGCGGACTTCTTTGAGTGGCGCCGCCTTCGTTAGCTGCAAATTATTTACAAGTGCTGGCAAAACAAAGGCAACATGCAACATGCAACTCCGCACACTTGCCACTCCGGTACTTCGGTACTCCGGCACTCGGCACTCGGCAGCTCGGCACTCCAATGCGATCCACTGGAGGCTGCTGTTTTTGGATCGCAAGCTTCGCAGGCTGGCTGCCCCGATGTGTGTCAAGTCGAGAGGGGGAATCCCAGAACGCGGAATACATACAGGAGCGAGGAGGAGTTGCTGCTCTGCCACTTGTGTGCCCCTCTTCAAGCGTCGTCCCTGCGCCGGCGCCGGCACGGACCGCACTCTTTTTTTCGAAGCCAAAGCCAGCCTCATCGGCCAGCATCGCATCGGCAGCGATTTGATGGAGTGACGATGCTCGGCAGCTGTCGATTGGCCAGTTTTTAGTACAACATCCCACTCGGGCCGCTGAGATACGAGTGGATACGCGGACTCGGCTGCTGGTGCTGCCGCTGCTGCCTCTGGCCTGGCTATAAATGTTTTGTTTTTCTGCAGTTTGTTGTTAGTGCTGAACGGCAGTGAACGGGCAGCGTTTGTTGGTTGTTGGTCTCTCGCACACACAGAGAAAGCCCAAGGAGTTGGCTAAGAGCAGAGAGGGAGTTTTGGCACATGTTTTGGTTCGGCTTCAGCTTCCTTTTTTCGCGCCCGCTGCATCTTCACATCCTCGCCTCCTAGAATCCATTGCATTCTCGTAAACTACCGCCCAAAATCAAGTGCCAAGTGACCAGGAAGTACACGCTCCCCCCAGAAACAACACCCCTCCCCAGGACAATCACGGAAAGGACATCAACAACGGAAAGTGCAAATTACAACGTACACACAACAAATTTAGCAGTAAACACAGATACAACCTTTGAGGGACAGCAACCTACGAATTTCTCAGTGCGTGGCATCCAACAACTACAAAAACCACAACAGGTGTTTCAGCTTTAAACCGATGTTGTTTCGTAGAGCCAACCGGAAGTGTCTATAGGGCAGAACAAGTCGAAAATCCTGCCAGCAGCAATTAGGAACTGTTCATAATTGATGAGGTGAAACCTTCGCTTTGGTGCGTGTCAACTGATTTGGATTCTGATTACTATTTGTATCTGTGTTTCTGTGCGTGTGCCTGGCTCAGAGTGTGCGTGTGCGAGAGTGCGTGAGTGTGTGTGTGAGTGTGTGACTGACTCGGCTCGGCGCACGTGCAACAAAAGATGGTCGAGGAGTTCCTGGAGAAGTTGCCAGAAATCGACACACGCTACGAGGTGAGTCCCGCCACAGTCCCAGCCGAAGGCCTGTCCTTTTTAAACTATGCAGTCATCAAATGCAGTGAGAAAAACTAGAGTACTATTAAGGCATTTATGCTAAGTGGAAGTTACAGGAAAGCAGTGTTCAGAGCATTGCTTTAATATTTTTTAGCATTGTTTAAAGCCAAGTGATATTTTATAAGATTATTTTTGCCCAAAGGCAGCCTGGGAGAACGTTTAAAGTTATATCTTCAAGTATTTAATCTTAGTGCCAACCTAATTATTTAAGGAGTTTCTTAACCATTTATATTAATTTTTTGTAAAGGGAATTCAAATTTGTTTAAGTTACAAGTGGTTAAAAAATAATTTAATGCCTCTAAGTCACAAATCATTGACCTTTATTGGTATTTTACTAAGAACTTTGGAGATCCTATAACAATACTCATAGTTTCTCTAAGTAAAAGAAAGTGCCAGTTCCAAAATAATAATATTTTTCAAGGCTCTTAAAAGGCTATTAAATTTGAAATTAAAATTGTTAGAAATTTTAGGTATATTCCTTTGAAAGTTTATTATAAAAAACCCTAATGAGGCAGGGGACATGGGTAAAATGTTTTAGTTTGTTGATATAGGACAAAATTGATGTTTAAATATTATAAAAATCCTTACATTATTTAGAATATTTTTGTATGTTAGTTTCACTTCATATGGTAGCAAAAAATTATTAATAACATATATTTTTTTAGCAGCTTAGTTTATGGAAAGACTTTCTCATCTGTCTTGAATTTGTGTTTTTCATTAATTAAATTCTGTTAAAAATTCAAACAACACTCAAGAGGGTTAAAACACAATAAAATGCTCAACCTGGATATTCCCAAATTTCTAGTGGCCGTAAAAATATTTTCAAGGCTGTCTGCAGTTTCCTCTTTTTATAACCGCTTCCGGAATAAAATATTTTATGGCACACTCTGGTGAAATCTCTAAAGGTTTTTCCCCACCAAATGCAAAAGGGCAGAACAATGAAACTAAAGGCCAATTTGGCTGATATTTTTCCGCCGTGTACGTCTGCTCCATTTCCCATTGTTGTGCTGTGCTCCTTTATTTTTTAATCACATTGCTCGGCTGTTTACCGAGGCTTTGTTTTGCGTCCCCCAACAGCAGAACAGCAGATGGTCCTACACCCTGCTCCTGGTGCACCGGCAAGGCAAATATACAGCGGTAGCCATTGTTTTTCCAGGCAGCACAAGCACAAGCACCTGCCCAGAGCCCAACTTCCTGGCTGGCTTTCAAACGCTTTTTTGCCACGCTGTTTGTTTTGCCGCTCAAATTACATTTCCCTACATGGATTCGCATTATGCAGAGTGTACAACTGAGCCGGGGATTCCAGGGATACCTGCGATTCCGTTCCGCCAACTGTGGCCCGGATATTTAATCAGTTCGCCGCCGCCACTGTCTGTTGAGTGCTGCAGTTACACACTGCACTTGGGCCGAGGCTCTTTTGCCTTTAGCATTGGTTTTACGGCGAATATTTGGCCAAAGGCTTCCCCCGAGGAGGCTGAGAAAAGCAGTAGTCGTTGCAGTGGCACCTGGAGCTCAGCCAGGCATTAGCCCAGATTCAGATCCAGATTCAGATCCTTTGTCTTGAGTTTCCTTCAAATATTTGGTTTGCCGTTGACTTGGCGCTGCCTTTCGGGGTCATAAAAGTTAGATCAGTTTGGGGATTTTGGATTTGGAATTTAAAACGTTTGTGAGTAGAGGATAATTACATGTTTGCATGCAAATACTGCTATCTATTTGTTTAGCGGAATTTAAATATGTAACATAGGCTAGAGCGAAAGCCAAGGGATAATCACAAACACAAACAGAGGAAATCAAATATTTAGCTAGTGGAATTTACGAATTGCAGTGGGTTTTTCTATTGAAACTTTAAAGGAATTTTTCCATATTGGTTGCAGATATTTGCTAGCTGTTTAAAAAGTTCAAAAGATATAATTAATTTAGAGAGAATCCTTTTTAGTTGGAACGTAAAAATTACAATCGTATAATGCAGCCATTAATTTAAATAAAATGTTAAAGGTTGAACAAATGAGGCAGGAAATTAACAAGAGCCAAAATACTTATTGAATTTAAATAGTACATTCTTTTTTTTTATGAAATAAACTATTGTATTTGATCAAATATATTAAATTACACTTTGCAATGCTTTAAAGAACTTAATACATTTTAAACAAATTGTAATAATTACTTTAGAGAGGTAAAGAATTTTCTAAAATGATTAAACCACATTTTCCATTTAGTTATTAAACCCTCAAACTTATGATGAATGTTTTTGAGGCTCACATTAAACCACTCGAGAGTAATTAGGGTTTAGGCACGTTCTTGTTATACTCGCTTGAAATTTATAATTAATGCTCTCCGGCAAGCCAGTCACATCCGTAGATGATCTGCGCACTTTAAACTACTATCGATTGGGTCTTCAGCTGTCGCTTCATGCCACAACTATTTTCTCAAATTTATTTCCCAGCCCCAAACTCCCCGCCGCCACTCGAAAGTTTCCCGTTACACCACTCGATTTTCCTGGGAAAGCCAAGCCCAGAAAGTGATGGTTCAGTCAACAACTTGAAAGGCAATTAGCGCACTTCTCCCACGGACTTTAGTGGGTAACTGGGCTAGCCGGGGATCGGGATTGGCAGTGTAAGTGTAAGTGCAAGTGGGCCTGGGGCGGGTTAGGGTCATCCGGGGCAAAGGCGAGTCATGGCCAACAGTTTAGCGAGCACATTAACTTTATTAGCGCGATACAACTGGGTACACAGTGAGTGTGTGTTAGATAATTATGCGGCACACATGGGTAACAATGGCGGCCGCGAGAGGTCCTTGTGAGTCCTTTATGGCCCGCAAAGAGGGCCAGACCCCCCAGAAAACTAATAAACAACAGCCGACTGCGATCAATAAAAATTAATTATTCAGTGTATGTGGCAAAGTACAGACCATCAACTCTCGCTCTCGCACTAATCCCGCCAATGGCTTATTTATGGCCCCGTGTGCGTATCGTCCTGCGAGGACCCAGGACCTCTTTTTGTGCCTGTGTGACTTACAGCCGCGGTTTCGGTCGCGATGTCGCTACAATATACCCGTTAATTTGCATGACAAAGTAGCAGGCCGCTGCGGCCCCGCTGAGGGCAAAGCGGAAAACTGGAAACCCAGCCGGGAAAATGCGAGAAAACCCAAAACGAACTGGCGACAGACGAGTAAATGAAAATGTTTAAATTTACACGGCCAGCTTAAATAAAAAAAAGGTTGGGGCTTACAAGCGAGAGAGTGGGGAATGAAAAAATGCAGGACATCGAATTTCATCCGCCAGTGTCGTTTGCCGGGGCAATTGCCAGTGCAATTGCAATTGCATTTAATTAAATCCGAGCTGGGAGACCGACAATTTGGCGAAATTGAAATCGATGCGACAGCAAATGCCAAAGTTTTCCCCGCCTCATGCAAAAAGGTGAAGAGATGTGGTGACGGCATCGTCATCTCGAAACTTTCCAAGCTCATTTGGCTTGCAAGGACTTGCCACGAGATTTATGCAAATCGCACACACAAGCCCCCAGTGGCAACTTTGGGGTTAAGTTAAACGTAATTTGGTGTCAAGTTTTCAAGCCGGCAATTTTCCCCATTCCCCATTCCAATCTGCTGAAGCTTCGGTACATGTATTTATTTATTTCATTTTATATTATTTTTTGGATATCTCTGGAACTCTGGGATTCAAATTTGTGGGATTTTTATTTATTTGAATCTTTTTTGTGGTGCAAAAGTTTCAGTCTTAAGCCTTTTGATTTTATATTTTTATATTTTATACAATATTTAAATGAATATGTTACTTGTTAAAATTTAAAGCCCTACTGACTATTTGAAAACTATCATTTATTGTTGATTTTAATAACAGCAAAAATTAAATCTTAAAATTATTTTCAAATTATCTAAACTATTAAAAGAAGTTTCTTGTTTACTTATAATAAAGATTTTATATTTATTTACTACAAATTAAAAATCTTTAAAGTGCAACCTTAACTTATTTATCTAATTTTCCCTTTACATTTTTTCCAATTTTTATCTTCTTTGTGTACAATAAGTTTTTTCCCATTTATTTTCATGGTCCAGCGTTTAATATAATTTTAAGCCACTTTTACATTTTAAATTGTTTAAGTAAAACTGAAATTTTACCTCGTGAAATATAAAGAAATTTAATTTTAAATACTATCCCAGTTTGGTTTATATGAAAATAAAATTGTCTTTTACAAATAGAAGTTAAATAAGTAAATGGATAATCTGCATTAACTTTTATATACATTAATTGTTAATTTCTTAAAATGTAAACTGTTTTTCTTTTTGGAATTCTACATAAAATAAATGTTTGATGAATTTGCTTATGGAATTACCTGTCCGCATTTCGCAATTACAATTTCAGCCCCAGGTCCGGTGCATATTCTATTAAAGTCTTTGTCAATGCATATGGATTATATTTATTGTACTTTAGGATATTACCATACCTAATTGTCTTGCTTTTATTCGTTTTTTATTTAATCCACTTCCATTTTTCCTAATGCTTTATCTTTTCTACATTCGAAATTGCCCCTCATTTATAAATGTACATTTGATTTCAGTTTTTATGTGAGTGTTTCCATATAATTCTATTCAGCTTCCTGCACTTTACTGCAAAAGCATTTGCGTAAATTGTACTTATCTAAGTTTATTCGCTTTTATTCGCATTCATGAGAATGTATCTTCGTTTATATTCTATGCAGGTTTTGTTTATTTGCAAACAACAAGCAATTTCGGCAACATTTTAATTGAAGCCCAAACCAGTCGCTGCTCTATAGCCTTTTCCTGCCAGTCGGCGAGCACACCTGTTCAGGCCCACTCCGCTTTCAGCTCTCCGCTCTCCAGGTGGCTTAGTGCCTCTTATCCGGGACAGACACTCGTGGATCCAGTCCACATCCGCACATGGCGGATGATTCTGGCAGGGAGCCAGCTAAACTCACAACGACATCGTTGAAAGTTTGTCACATTTTGCAGGCAAAACATTTTCAATATGCAGGAGCCGTTAATATGACAGCACCGAAATGTGACGGGAGGAGGGGAAAATGGGGAAAGCCGGGAAAAACTCCGCATAGGACCCATGCATTTAGATTGCTTCTGTTTTATGGTATCCGGTGAGCGGGGCATGTGGCGGGTCACATGGCGTATGCGTAATATGCTGCATAATGCGTGTTTAGATCAAAATTGAATTGCGCATTTTACATGTCGAATACGTGACGTGCTCAGCCGCTCAACAGCTCCCCACGTGCCCTTTGACCTCCAGCCAGGCAGCTCACATTTCCTCCGCATTGTCCAAATGACTTTAGTGAGTGTGAGTGAAGGCGCAGATTTCCCTGATTTCCCACATAGCTAACATAGCTTACTTTCCCGGAGGGGGAAATTGTTTGCTTACAGAGATTTTGTCTTAAAATCGCTTGGGGGTTTTATTTTTTTTAAGGCCATCAATCAAACTATTATTTGGCGAAATAAATTATAAACTTCATTCCAGACCCCAGCAGTTCATTGAGATAAATGAAAATGAATATTTATGCAGCCAAAAACAAAGGAGAATTGTGGAAATTAAAACAAATATTTGAGGGGCTACATAGAAAAAAATGTTTTTGATTAGCTTTAATATTTATAAAGCTAAAAATAAGGAATATATAACTCTTAAAATAAGTTGATTAAAGAGGAGAAAACTTGGTGAAGTTTCAAAGGATTAAGGGGTCTTTATGTCAAAGCTATTAGATAATTACATTTTAGGACTCAATATATTATTTTTTTAGGTTTTTACTTTACTTTATTGTTTTATTTTTTTACCATAAATTAACTATTATTCCTCCTGATTATATGTTTTTTCAGTGCTTATTTTAATCGGCTCTCTGTCAGCTTTCCCTGTTTTATATTTCACTTTAACCCTGGAAATTCTCATTTCCTTCATGACAATCATTGTGAAATATTATACGTCTTTATATCCTGTCTTTGCCATCTGGACGAGTGCATTGAGAACCACTCACAGCAGACATTTCATCAGCTAATCCGCGGAGCAGCAGCTAACCAGCGGATCAAATGCGTTTATTACCCAGCTAATCCTGTTAAATTCATTAATAAATGTCGACGAGTGAGCCGAGCATAATCCATTTTCCCCAATCCGACGTCCCAGCGTCCCTTTCCCGTTCCCGTTCCCCGAGGGCACACTCCGCTGGCTGCACACAATACAGATACATATATCCGGGCGAATATATCACGGATGGCTGGGCAAGAGCAGCTGCTCGTCCTGCCCGTCCCGGTCCTGGGTCCTGGCCATCCGGTCCGTGCAGCTGGAACCAGTCAAAGCTGGCAAGCGGGCTATCACAAAAAGTGAAGCTGGAAAAACCGCATGGCATGGCATGGCATGGAGAAAATGCCTTTGTTGGCACTTCAACAAAAGCGTTGAACAAAAAATCAAAAACGAAAATGAACCCAATTTATTTTAGTTCATTTTTGGGGTAAAGTCGCTACGGACAATTAAAAATGTAAAAAGAATTTATGGAATTTATATCTGCCCGCAGGACACGGTCATACAGAAATAAATGCAATTTTTCTGCCTTCCCTAATTAGGTTCCCCGACATATACTCACGATGCATTTGGTGTTTCCTTTTTCCGTTTTCTTTCTGAGTTTTCCCAGCCTTTTCCATTTCTCTGTTTGTGGGAAAACCCATAACTCGTTCCGATAAGCAGGCGGCAAACATATTGCCGACCTGCCGCCGGGGCGTATGATTGATGACAGTTTTGCATTCGTCTTTGTGTTTTCACACAGCAGTCGTGGTTTACAAGGGTTTATTATGGTTGGGAAAGATATATGGGCATATGTAATGGGATAAGGGAGTGGCTGTTATTTCTTGGCTGCCAAAAATTCTTCACTGCATAGTTTTTTAGACTCCTCTTAATTGATTTAAGGTATAGAGTTAGGTCTTTTTCTCTTGGAATGTCTATAGCCATTAAGCCTTACTGTCATTGTATGCCCTGTCTCCTTACAGGATATTGTGCCCATGGAACAAGTGAGCTCGATGGTCTCCAACGGCGGTGGTAGTGTAACCATGCAGCGCGATGATGAGTACAGGAATCGGATCATGAAAAGTAAGTGTGTCAGGCAGAAGGCTGCCGAACGAAGCAACCGAAAACAGAACCCCATCCCGAAGCCCCTTCCCCCGCAATCACACAGAGAGGTAACAACTGGCAGGAGGACTCCGTGTATCCCTGACCTACTGGCTTTGCAGTTGACATACTTAGTTTAATCCCAGCAAACATGCCTCCCTAGAAGATCCCCCGAACCCCCCGCCAGGAGGGGCAAATAAATAGCGTTTCACATTTCGCTTAACCGTTTTGCATCCCCTTGGCCGCCACAACATCCACACTGCCCGCCCCGGTTCCCCCAGATCCCCCAGAAAACATCCAACGCCCCCCCCTCGTCTTTGCATGCCACACAACCGTAACATACACACACGCTGCGGCATGGCTGTGCCTTACTCTTAGCCTAGATTTAAGCCAAGCGTAGATGCAATCGTCATTTCCACACTACAAACTACACACCACACACCACATGCCGATCCCGTCGTCACGCACACTCGTGTAATTTGTAAATTTGTCAACTAACCAGTTTCTTTCCTTTAAATTATATATTAAACGTAAACTCATTTCATGATGCTTGCCCAACAAATTCGACGAATTTGGAACGCTCTCTCTCTATCTCTGTACAAATTTGCATATCAAATAATTTGCAAAAAACGCAAAAAAAAAAAACCAAAAACCAAACGCATCATCAAAATCCAACTAACTAACCAACCAACCAAATAATCAACCAAACGCTTCTCTCTCACATCTCTCCATCTGTAGTACGTAGACTTGGTGAGTCCGAAATGATAAATATTTTAATAACCACTCTTTTGCCTTCGGTTTGTATACTCCAATATAATTATTACCATATATAGATAATGATGGTCCTGGGACCGGACCGGCGTAAGTATGATTTCATTTCCAATTGAGATAGTTTAGCCGAAAATTAAGTTCCTGTTGCGAGTGCATAAATGAAATATTTACAAGGGCCTGATTGCTCTCCAGTGTGCAACAGGGCGTATGAGCAATGCACTTTATGGGGTGCGGGGGGGTCTCGTGTGTGCAGCAGTGCGTGTGTGTGCGGTGTGTGTGCCTGTGCCTGGGTGAAACGCATTAGCATTACATTTACATTTACATTTCCAGTTGCGTTTACATCCATATTACCATAAGCATACAAGGGAGCGACCAAAGAAAGCGGTCTCGGGGCGTATACTTAATATCTGTTATGTGCTTGCCATTGCTGCTCTTGTGGCCACTGTGGCAGCTTCAGCCAAAGGCTGTTGGCGGTCAGACAACTTCATTTAGGCCAAACAGAGCTGCTCATAAACCATAATGCCGACCTCCATCGCTGCAAATTACTGGACCAGGTCACAAGGGCCACAACCCCCCTCCTAAAAAGGGACGGCATTTTTCATCATTAGTTAATTTGGGTCCCCAGTTGTCCGTCCATCCGGTCTCTCAAAGGGGTCTCCCTTACTCCATTCGACCCGCAAACATTTTGCATAAACTTGGCATTTACCAGTGGCAACGAAAACAAAAGTAAGAAACAAATCATTTGCAGGCCAGCTCAACCAGCTCTCAATGACAAAAGCGGTCGCCGAATAAAGGAAATTAAAAATGAGCCCAGTTTTGGTCCTCCGGGAATTGGCTCCTGCCAACAAAATGCAGGACCCCTGGCAGTTCAATGCTCCGGCTATGTGGCCCTGGTCCTGCTGCAGCAAAACTTAAGCGAATCGCCTTGGAACCCCAAGAAGACTGACAAACACAAGCACAAACAGCCAGAAATGGCAAATATTTTATGTCTTTCATTGAAGAACTTTGCGCAGGCTTTTTCACTTAAGTGCACAGGAAAAAAACTGGGGGAGAACGCGACTTGAGTTATGGCCATCTTATCGGATCAGACGAATAAGAGGAACCTAATTTAAAAGTTCTCTAAAGAGTTTAAAGCCCATGCATCATAATTTAAATGAAATGTGACAAAATGAGACAGATTCTTTGAGGTCTTTTTAGAAAATAAGGGAAGGCTTACCTTACCTAGTTTCGTATTAAGTATTTCTTTAAAAACAACAATTTTATAAAGATAGATTTAATTAAATTTATGTGGATATCAGATATAAAATAACCTAAAATCTTGGAAAATATTATACTACCAAGTAAAGTATCTATACCTTCAGATATTTATTATACTTAACCAACAGCAGCGCTTCTTGAAGTATAAAAAAATATATATAAAACAAGCTATATAAATTGTATATTTTTCTAAAAAAGCGTTTTAATGATATAACAAATACAATAATAATAACTAAAATGGCTAAATTGCAACTTCTCAAGTGTAATTAAAAACCTGCCAGTCTATTTTCTTTTCCACTTTCCTAGTTTCACTTTACCTAACATACATAACTTTTTCCTGTGCATTGAGCCAAAGTTTTTCCTTGCCTTTCGCTTTGGTTATGAGTTTTTCCGCTCAAAAAAGTAACCAAAAAAAAAATGAAGCAAAAGAAAACCGTTGAGGGAAAAATAATAAAATAAATGTCTGAGCATTTTTCCCCATCGAACAGATTCAAATGATACGTTTGAAGCATGCTTGATGCGCAGAGATTTTTCACAACTTCTACGGCGGATGCTCGTCGTTTTGGCCAAGACTCGACTGGATGGCAGAGATATTGCATATCGATCGGTTGAGTGAGTCTGAGTGTGGCGTATCCCCCAAGGCGGTTTCGGGTGAGGCGGAAACAAGGCATTTAAATGCTGGAAATTGAGAATTGAATAGTTGGCAAACAATTGGAAAACTTCTAGCAATTACTCGTCCTTAAAGCGGGTTAAGCGATTTGGGGTGAGACTTTAAAAATGCCATTAATCAGGTCGAAAGACGAGGCGGTTCCCCTTTGGCTAAATAGCTTGCCAGTTTAGCTGCCATTAAAGCACAATAATAGGCCCTGTCCGCTCTCCGTTCCGTCTCGTCGTCTGGGCTGTCAGTCTGGCTTTGCCGGGAGATCCTGTAGCTCTGTAGTGTCCCGTATCCTGCATCCTGGCATCTGGCCAAGCCCTGACAATATGGCTGCGCTGGCCAGACAAAAGCCAACGAAGGCGGCCCAGAAAATGACGCATTTGGGTGCAAGTGCCTCGTGTGGCCTCATGCGGAAGTTGTTAATTTGACGCACAAAAGGCAAAATGGCGATAGAACTGGCACAAGTGCCGTTAGCACGAGACACGACCATGTCCTGCAGCCGCTGCTGCTGCTGGTGGTGCAACAGGACGTATACGTATTCTGGTAATTACTAGTCTGCCCCAGCGGCCATTACAGCCATCTCCAAGCAGTCTTAACTTGTTGCCAGGTTTAGGTCTCTCCCTCATTTTACGAGTTTACGAGCAATACGCGAGGAGTGTAGACTGCAGGTGTGCCAAAGCTAAACACAAGCAAAACCAATTAGTCTAATTTATATCAATTTCAAAGTGTAGTTTTTGCTCATTAGCCGGGCAAGTCGGGAAATGGAAAATGCAATTACATGTTTGCGTCAGCAACAAATGCAGGTCTTGAGTAAAAGTTACAGGATGCACAGAAATAAAGGTGGATAAATGTGTACTTTAAACTACATAACTATTTTTAATACGGATACTTCTAAAAAGAAGAATTTTACATATTTTTATTAGGATATTTTACGTTATATTGCACACAATAAACAATACTTTAACTTCTATAAATTCAAACCTAATGTTATAAGCATTCCTCTTACTTTAATACAGTCTTATAATAATAAATATCTTTTAAATATTAATTTGCATTTTATTTTCTAATCAACAAATGACTAATACATATAAAGAGAATAATCAATTCTCTGCCGCATTTATGGCAAAACTATATACTAAATAACTTGTTTCTGTTTAATTAATTGACCACACAATACCCGTATCCTTGTCGTATTTACCCAGTTTCGCCTTGCACTCATCGGCTGCATTAGGTTTTCCCCGATTTCCATGAACGAATGAAAACTGCCGCCGCCTTTCAAATATTTACAATTCAATTCTACAAACACAAAGATAACGAGCCCAGCACACAGTTGTTGCCGATGTCCCATCGGCGGGGGGGCAGCATTAAATATTCAGCTTTATGCAGGCATGTAAATGGCCGAGAGCGGGTCCTTGCGTGACTTTCGCCCGGCGAAAGTCCTGCCGGGAGGCGAAGCCGGCTCGAGCCTGCAGTTCGTTGTTAGAAACACGGCCAGAATGGCCTACTTGCCGGCCCAAAGAGGGAGAGAAAGGAGGAAGGGACGAAAGGACACTGATGCGACAGTTGACAACGCGGTCGAGTTGGCTCGAGTCGACTTGACTCGTCTTGACTTGACTGATGCAAAAGCCTCAGCGGCAGTCAAATGAACACTGGCATAATGAAGACGGCCGAGGGGGGTGAGTGGCAACAATAACAGAGGGGGGTGGTAAAGGGGGTTGCACTTGGCTAAAAAATTGCTAAGAAATTGCTGGCTATCAAGAAAGTTGTACAAAATTGCCAGGACTTTCTAGGAACTTTCTATTAAATGTTAGGAAAATGTTTTTAAAGAATGAAGAACTTTCTTCAATTGCTAGAAATAGTGTTTAAAAGTTTATACTTTCTAAAAAGTTTTATTAAAAGCTTAGTTTTAAATTTAACAATGAATTTAGACAGTGACCCAGAATATGTTACCTTAAGGCTCTAAAAGTATAACCATCTTCAGATATATTACCAGCTTTCTCCTCTAAAAATGTTCTTCAATTACCTAGGCTTTTCCTTTCCGATTTCCCAAAATTCTGCAACCTTTTCCCCCAGTGTTTAATCATATACATTTCGGGGCTGCACATATCTATTCCAAACTAGTTCGAGGTTGTCACCAACAAAGGCAGTGGCTGCCTCAAAAGACATCTGCGAATGCCTGGCCGTAACATCATCGGGCATCATCGCATCCGGCAGTCCACATCCTGCATCCTTGAGCTGAATACGTTAGCGGAAGGCGAACCGTAATTTTCGAACTATTAACTTGTCCACTGTCAATGGCAATTAGCATAAATTTCCACCCAGCGAGCGCGCGCGGTGCCTCCGGTTCGAGCCAATTGTTGGCTAAGCGCAAATAGGGGTAGATTATATGTATATATAAAACCCGTGCACTCGATAAACAAGTAAATAAATTTAATACCATTCGTGGGGCCATCGTTCAGTTCGGTTTGGTCTATAAACTACGAAGGACTTGTGGCCAGAGGCTAGCGGACAACAGCAACAGCAGCAAGTACCAGCAGCGGCACGTTGCATGCCCCCCGGGCGTGTTGTTATTAAATTAGTTTTCCGTGTTTCCCGTACGGGGTATATATATATACATACATTCCCCCTGGCTATTTTTCCGGCTTGCGGACTCCGGCTACGGATTAAGGACTCCGGATCTCGCCATGAGCGTCGGCAGCAGGAACGCCATCTTACGTACGGTTCACTTGACAATCGTCGCTGCACCGCTCATTGTTGATGTTGTGGCTTTGGCTTTTCCTTTGTGGCTGTCCTAATTTAAGTGGTGGTGGTGGGAAAACTCGGGGGGCAAAGAGAACCCACCGAGCCGGAAAACTTTGTGCCCGAAAAACTTTTTAATAGAGTTCTTGCTCGGCAGAGAGAGAAAGTTGTGCTTAAAGCGCAAATTAAATAAACGTTTCGGTGGAAAGTTTTGTGTGTGTGTGCAGGCAACTTGTGGCAATTAGCAAGTGGCTGGCCGTATTTTAACTGAATTTCCTCACTGCAAACGGTGAACAGCAAAGGCCCCAAGATATCGGACCGCACCGACAGCCTGTGGCAGACGACTGCCAGCAGCATGCAACAGCCACCACAGCGGCATGCCAGAACCGCAGCACAACAGCAGCCGCCGCCGCACCATCAGCACCACCAGCACAACCAGCACCAGTACCAGGGCCAGCACCACCAGCTGCCACTGCACCACCAGGGCCACCAGAATCCCCACCACACGCCGCGCACCGCCGGACGCCACGCCATGCTGGGCAGCAACCACAGCAGCCAGCGCGAGGCAAGTGTTTCGCCCCGCCGTGTGGCTCTAGACACCACCGCCTCGGGATCCACCAGCGGTGGCTTTGGGTTCAGTCGAGGTAAGCACCAGCACCAGGAAAGAAAACCAATCTCGGCGGTGGCTAAAAGTAGAGGCAACTTCCTTTGCCCTCGAGCATTTTATGCAAAATCCGAAGATCTATCACCGAAAGTTTGTAAACTTGAGTGTAATGGCAGTTTGGAACAGAAAGTTGTCAATTTGTCCAAGCTGAGCTTGTTGGAGAGTTTTACGGGGGCTTATACATTGAAAAATATATTTAAGTATTTAAGATTGAAGAGAATTAAAAGAGAGTCCTGAAATGTATTTAAATTTACCGAAGATCAATTAATATTTCAGTGATTTCTAATCAAAAATTATAGCAAAGTCAACTTTCCTTGATATTTGGGATTTTATTGCATTTATTTTTAGTGTATATTTCCCTTACTTTTCTATAATTAAACTTTTCATATATACACAAACCACCCTGGCTTTAAAGTTTAAGCTAAAATATATAACCAAAACTATGTAGACTTGCCTTCGAATTTCATATTTGAAAGAGCTCTTTTCCTGAGCTCTAAAATAAAATGAGAAATAGTTTCTTGAAATGCAAAAAAAAAAAACAAAAAGGTTTGCCTTCTTCCAACAATTTCTATTTTATTAAACTTTCACATTCAGAGCCGCCATGCAATGCAGTTTATAACTTTATTTGAACATGTGTTTTTTGCACTCAAGAGCTATTTTATAACCACTCAGGCACGCTCATATTGCCAGCAAATTGGATATAAAATATAAATTTATGTAGCTGATCCTTTATGGGATAATGGTTCGTTCGTTCAAGATATTTATGACTTGTTTAAAATCCACACAAGAGTACAGTGAGTGCTGTTTTATATTTATTTTATGGCTTAATAAATACATTCACTTGTGCAGTATTATGGTGTAAACAGAAGGAGCTGGGTGTTATAATAAAAATGCATTTATAAAGACGTATTTTCTATATGTTCTATTAACTTTTACTCCAATTAAAAGTTGCTAAGCTCAAATTTTGTGACTAATGCTTCCCCTCAAGCACAACTATCTAAATCCCTTGCATAATTCCAACTATCATTTATAATCCTCGTTTGAGGCATCTTTAAGTCGAGCTTTTAATTAAATCTTCCAACTGCTGGCACGACATTTCCCCAGGAAATCGAATGAGCAGCGAAAAGGGATGAGTGTGGTGTTCAGTGTGCACTCCAGAAATATGTTCAAAAAATTGGCGAGGCGTGTTCTTCGCCGGCGACAAGTGGCAGAGTGTGTGGAGTGGAATGTGTGCTCCGGACAGGGAAGTGGGTGGGCGTGGCATGCGCGGCATGGCTCACTTCCGCCCCCCTGGAGCGCCACATCCGTCCGCCATAATTAAGTTTCACCAGGGAGCGCCATGACATCCTTAACCCGTTCTCTGCACCCGACACTCGACCGCAGAGCTCAGAGCTCGCCTCGCCGGTCCGTTCGCTGCACTTTAATTGATTTCCAAGTTGGTCACGTTATCAGCTTGTTGGCCATTTGCAGTTGTGCTGCCCCCCCTCCCCAGAATGCTGCCACCTTTTGTGTCCCCTGCCTCATCCGTTTTGCGTACGCCCCCTGCCAGTGCATTGTTTATTCTCGCGCGGACCTTTGATCGCTCGTTCGCTGTGGCCAAACAATGTGGAGCTTTAATTAATTCTCGGAGCGGTTAGCTCAGCAGTCGCTGACATCAGCAGGCATTATCCTTGCCTCGACACTGGGATAAAAAATATGACAAATGAATAATAGATTCGATGTACTTGGTAAATATAAAATAAATAACGAAGAGATGATGGATCTTCTCTTGTGTTCAGGAGCTTATAAATATTATTTTAGCGCTGAATATTTATAAAACAGATATATATATAAAAGTCCTTGGGTTTAAAAAATTGTATATCGATTTATTTAAGAACTTTTAGATATAAGTAATTGCTTAATTTAACATACTTTACCTCTAAATTTCTGTTAAACTTTTTTCTTTATATATTATTATCAATTTTTTTCCTGAAAAACCCCTTAAAAAGCTCAAAAAACCACTGCTGGGCGGAAAAATTATTAATTATGGCTCCGCGGGGAGTCCTGCTTATCGAAATCGGCGTGTAAACAGAAAGTAATGACTGGACGCTGAGGAAAAAAGGATTGTAGCGAGTGGCAAGCAGCGGCTTTGCGGTTGAGGAAATTCATGAAAAGCGGGCCTACTTTTCGATGATTAAATTCCATGTGAAAAGTCGAGAAGACACTTCCGAAAAAAAATCAATTAAAATAAAGTGCTCCATACCGAGCATATGTCCCCATAATAAACTTTATGTGAGCGCTTAATATGCCCGGCACAACGTTCTGCGACATCAATATTTCATGCCGCAACAGCGACATTATCACAAGCGGGAGAGAGCGCGGAAAATCACCCAAATGATAGTCGGGAAAGGCCAGAGGAAAAATGAGCAAAGCAGCGCTTTTCCAGCTAAAAAGGGAAAAGGGAAAAATGGCAAAGGACGAAATGTCGGCGACACCGAAATCGACAACGACATCGAGCCTCGGCGCCGCCTCGCATTCATTCATTGTGCGACTATATATATACATTCTATATATATGTATCTAGAGTCCGATTTGCCATTGATAAAGTCGGGAGCAGCAGCACAGGACCCTGAACCGAACCGAGCGAGCGTTGAATTATTGGCAAGCATTTGGCCAGGGCAGTTTTTCATTTCGCTTTTCATTTTATTGCCGAGTGCCCGGATTGCGTCGTCAATGTGCGCTGGTTATGAATTATTGATTGGGCGATAGTCCGGCCTGACAGTCGGTCTACTTAGCAAGTCGCCTGCCAAAACGATGAATATCCAGCCTAATGAAGGCCATTGATAGCTGGCTGGCCTAAGTGAAAATACGGCGGAATGTATAATGAAAAATATAGTATAGCGGTAACGAAGAAGGTATTATCATCAAATTAACCGTCTAAGATTATGAAAGTCGATAGATAGTTGATAATTAATAAGCTTCTGTAAAGTACGAATAGTTTTTGTAATGCCAGCTGAAGATTTCCCGATTTTTATCCTAAATATAACTACAAAACTCACAGATAATAGGAAGAACATTTAAAAACAGACAAGAATACTTTAAATATATGCATTTTAATTAAATTTAAATTGTTAACCTATTAAAAAAGTTGGAAAGGCGTTGGAAACTTGCCAATGGAAAGCGTTGAAAATGGATATACCATAATTTTGAAATTCTTTAAAATGACTTTTATATCATAAAGATACATACAAGTCTTCAAATATTTTTAATTATCTTAGCACATTCTTTTGATACGTTCGACTTATTGAGTTTTGAAAGTTTAGAATAAAATAACTGGTCTAAAAATATTTAATTAATTATAAACTGATATATATTTATTAATTAAATTTCGGCGCACAGTTATTCTTATTTTTAAGTACCCGAACTTATCATTTCAACCAGATCTATATTATATATATGATGTTGCAGTTGCATATAATATATATGATTTTACATACAAGTTAGAGTTTTTTTCTTGTAAATTTCAAGAAAATATATTTTTTAAAACTTAGGAAAATACAACATGAGTTTCGCAACAGCAAACTGCACACCAGGGTATTGCATAGTCGCCACCTTCAACTTGTACGTTTTCTTTCCGTCTTTTTCTTGGGCTTCCTAACAATATCCTCACGTCTTTTGCTGGATTTCTATTTATGCTTCAATTATAAATAAATTTAATATTAATAAATTTAATATTTTTCTGTTATTGCTAAAAAATAATATCTCTAACAAGGAAGCTACTAAATTTTCAAAGCATTATTTTGTATGGCTGTTTTAATTTCGAGTCACACGATACATTTTATGTATTAAATTAATAATTTGATGTTTGTAAGCTCTTGACATTTAATGCATACATACATACATATTTTAAGTGCATAATCAATTAAGTGATGTCAAAAGTACTCACAAAATATTATATTTAGGTACTAAAATTATAAATAAATTGCATAGCTGCTAATAGATTTTAATTGGTTGCAAATCTAATTACCAGTTTGTTAATTCAAATAAACTACTGCATCAATTTGGAATTTATTTTCAATTTAATATTTATTATAAACTTAAATATTTAATGAACATCTATTTGTGGCAAGAAGCTTCGTTTACCGTGCATCTTTAGGTATCTTTGGCGTGGTATCTCTTGCAAAAGTTTCCTTTTCATAGCCGCATGCAACTTTAACGAGGAGCGCGGGCTGCCCAGACCCGGGACTTTGGGGCCCAATCATTTTCACAAACCGAACTGGCATATTTCATGCGGCCGCCACTGACTCTGGGCGACCAGAGGACCGTGTCGAATAAATTCCACCACCGCCTCCGCCTCTGCCGCCGCCTCCGCCCACCTATTCATATTTGATGAGCAGGCAGCAGGCAAAAGGAGCAAAGGATAATACTACCGTAATACTAACGAAAATACGGGTCTCCCGGCATCCGTAATGCTCCACGCAAATTGATTCGGAGCTGTTGCTTCAGCTTCAGCTTCAGCTGCCTTTCTGCTGGAACAAAAACGCACATCCTCGCTTTCAACGAGCTCCTTTAGAATTTTGCAACAAGCCGCAGATACATGGTAGTTACATCCCACCAGCAGTAGTACTTGTGGTCGTGTTCTTTAACTTAACTTATGCTTAACTTTCTGGCCCGCACAATGGCCAGTTGAGCAGCAGAGCAGCGGGGCAGCGGGGCAAACAAACAGGGCCAGAACTGAATGTGTTTGTTTGCTCGAGTGTCTCGGGAAACTTTCACTGCGCGACAGGGACAGTGACCTCATATCTGACAATAATTCGACGCATTTGTGTCACATACTTGCCACCCAACCGATGCCCAGCTCTTCCTCCGTTTCCCCTATTTTCCCGACGGAAAAGCGCAAACGTCGACAATTGTAAGGCAGCCGAGGGGCGGGAATGAGAAAGAAAATGAAAAAGAGAAAGAATAGAAATTCCTTGTGTACAAAAATGTGTTTTACTAGATTTATTTCACTTTTATTAAAATACTGAGTAAAGCCATATATCAAAGTTAATGGTAAAGTGAGTATTTGCAATATTTGTAGCAAGTTTTGTGAAATATAGAAATGGTTTCGGTTCAAATCTCTTAAAAATGTGTCTAAAAGTAAGCTAGAAAATATTATTTAGTGTCATTTAAACATTTTGTACGATATTTTAGACACCTTTTAAAAAGCTTTAAAGTCACAAGCTTACTTGAAAGGTTGACCTAAGATGAAAAATATAATAATATTTGAAACTTAACAGAACAAAATAATATTTAAATATTTACGGCTCTTTCCATTAGCAGTTTCCCCTATTCTCTGAGTGTTTTCGTCGTTTATCTCCGCCTGACCCCTCGCCGTAGGCCTCGACAATTGCACAGGCCATTGTTCGGGCCACATCCTGACACATCCTATGAGCACCTCCCACAGCAAGGCACCGCTCCCCCTCTACCTCTCTCTCTTCCGCTGGCTGTTAAGTGCGACATATTTGCCTGGCTAATTTCGCACACAGAGCGCCGCAGGACCTACGGTTCACAGTGCTTGGCCGAAATTTCGCTGGCCAATGTGCTGTGTGTGTGTGACATCATATTCCCTCGTCTTCGTCACAGGACTCCCGCCCGATCCGGCAATCCTTTCACACCCCCCTGGGTATCTCCCTCTCTGCATTGGCAAATCGTGTTTATGGCTTTTGCGGCTTTGTCTTTTCGATATAGGCTCTGCTCCGCTTTTATGTTTTGGTCTATAAAAACTGCGTATGGCAGAATAACAGCCGGGTGGCGGACCTCACTTAACTGCCATCCGGCTGTGGTTAAGAAGTCCTGCCTTGTTGTCGGCGCCCTGCTTTGAAATTCCGTTTGCAGATGCAGAAGTGGTTTTTAGCAATCTTTTCTCCGAGCTCAAATTCCCTTTGAAACCACTCAATTTTCCATGCAGTTGCTTTTTACTTGCGCCTGCCAAATGAAGCAATTTAATGGAATGCCAAATGCAAATCGAGCGAACGGATGGAAACTATATCCCATGGACAAGGGATGTACATGTTTTGTTGCTTAAAAGGACAAAGATTTAAAGTTGTGATGTAAGAACTACAAAGGGAATTGAAGAATATATTTAATACAGTTGAAAGTACATATAAATTATGGCTAAGGCAAATTTAGGTTGAATTATAATCAATGCATAATTTATAAACACTAACTCCATAATTTCCATATCTCCCCGAAAATCCCCTACTGCTGAAATCGATTATTTGTCGAGAGAATTTAACCCTTAATGGAAGAGGGAATTCCCTGGTCTGTCCGTGATTAGAATCTAGTGTGTGTTCACGTGCGGCATTCGGAGCAGAGTCTTGACTACGGACTTAATACCCAGAGTACTCTGATTGCTCAATAATAATGCTTCTTCCTTGGTCCTAGGCCCTCGAGTGCCCCATTTGTCTGCAAAGGGGAATTTATGGCAATACCCAAATCAATCCGCACATTAATCAGCAGTCCGAGATTAATTAACTGCCCTGCTGAGGGTATGTACGTTGGGTGTGTGTGTGTGCCCCATTGTGGAGTGTTGTGAATGAATGTCAAACATAATGACACTCATACGCACCGTGGTGCGACAGTTGACTCGTTACATATATCGGATGCCCGGCACTTCAGCGCGTCCTGTGCTGCAGGGAGTGCCAGCTAAAACAGTTTTATTTTTATATTTACACTGAGGGAAATATATGTATATTAAAAAGTAATTAAACAAAATTATATAAGTCGAGAAAGATTAAACAAATATTGAAGTTTCTTTCATGTTTTGCATACTTTTGAGTACCATTTAAGGGACAAGGTACTCCTTCTTAATCATATAAAAAGGATTTTAAACAGTTCATTATAGAAAGGTACAAAGCTGCTAAAAATAAGCACTATGGTTTTCAAAACCCTTTAAAAAGGCACACCAGAAATTTTTAATTCCCAAAAGAAAGCTAATTTCCTTACCTAAGAATTCTGTTAGAAACATATTTTTATGGTTTTAAAATCCCTAGAGATTTCTAAAGCACCCCAAGATATTCTAATTTCAAAAATCTGCAGCATTTTTTTTATCACATTTCTGTGTGGTTTTCTTTACGTGTGCCCCTTCGCGCCTGCCATCTTGTGGCGCCTAATGAAGCGTAAACGGTAATTGACAGCTCAAAGCAAAGCTCAGGAGCTGCATGTGACCTAAAATATTCGACAGCGACAGTTCGACAGGCTCTGGAGGTGGGTTCATTACAAATTCGCAGCCGAGCGTGGCGCGGCAGCCATCCCAGGATGTGTTGGGATGGAATAGAATGGCAGCCGGGTGCTCATCCTCCATCACCCGTACTCATGCCCAGACTCGTACTCGTATCATTCCATGCCAGTTGGCAAACACACAGAGGGCACTCTCGTCTGACTACAATGGATCCCTGGCAGGAGGAGCGGGCGCAGCTATATGGAATGTGGCATCAACAGCGTTAAAGGTGTCATAAATTAGGTTTGTCACCTGTACACCTGTACACGCAGGGGCAGCAGGCAGGGGAAGTCCTGTGCTAAAACAGTCCCTCTTCGCGCTGAACTAAATGTCCCCAGGTTGGAAAGGGAGAGAGAGAGAGAGAATGAGAGAGCTCTTCCCCTGCCAGGACGAAAAGCTTCGAGGGGGCAAAGCTTCGTTCCTGAAGTTTTAGCCAGGACCAAACCAATGCGCCGGGGAGTGCGCAAGGTCAGTGCAAGCTGGCAGGGAATATGGCAAAGGTGAAAGCTGCCGGGAGCGGACTGCATCTCCTGCGGATTGCTCTCGGATTGCACCTGCAGCCTGCACCGTTGCTGCTACTGCTGCTGATGATGCTGAGGGAGAGGAAAGCTCTTCGATCCGGCCAGCCTGGTGATAACAAAGTTGAGAGCCAAAGCTCTACACGGTTAACAGCTCCTCCTCGGGACAAGCAAGTATATAAAAGGATGCTCGCTAATGGCGCACTTTCAGTTGGATTCTGAGCGAGCTGACAGCAGGACAGCAGGAGCTGGGAAGGAACCGAGTGGAGCCGAGCCGAGCTGAGTGTGACACCGAGCCGAGTGGGAAATGGACACAGCTAGGAAAACTAGCTCACCGTAGTGAGTGTGTGCGTGCGTGAGCGTGTGCGTGTCTTGACTGTGTACCCATAACCGTGTTCGCGACAGTGTTAGTGGCGTATGTGTGTGTGCGAAAAGAACAGAGCTAGTGAGATGCTCAACCAGGACTGAGACTGAGCGCCAGAGATAAGGCCGGGATAAGGCCGGAATCCACTCTGATTGACCAGCTGAAGCAGCCAGCCACAACCATCGCACTGGCGTCGTTTTGCGAGCGCGGCTTGATGCCCGACTCGATGATGGACATGGAGCACCGGGACCACCAGCTGCACCGCCAGCAGCAGCACCACCACCAGTCCGCCCGCCAGGTGGCCAGCACCAGTACCAGCACCTTTGCGCCGCCAGCTCCGGCGGCCACCGCGGCCAGTCCATCGGCCGATCATCGGGAGCGGGATCGGGAGAGGGAGCGGGATCGTGATAGGGAGCGGGAGCGCGAGCGGGAGCGGGATCGTGACCTTCATCTGCATCATCACCAGCAGAGCAATGCGGCTGCCTCGTCGCCGCTGCCCGTTAATTCCACCATGCAGCTGCACCACCAGCAGCAGCAAACACAGCAGCCAATGCAGCAGCAGCCGATGCAGCAGTTGCCGCAATTGCAGCAGCGCGACCATCACCAACAGCAGCAGCAGCCACAGCAGCAACTGCAGCAGCAAATGGCAGCACCACCACAACAGCAGCTGCCACACAGCCATCATGCGCTGATGCAGCAGTCACAGCAGCAGCAGGCCATCCACCGAGCCGAGGCGCGACGAGGTGAGCTCATCCTAGACGTCCTGGTGGCTCATGGAGAGTGTGCACTGTAGGCTGGCTGTACTTGTTGCGCGGTCTCCCAGGACCGCAACACCACCAAGAACCAAAAAACCAAACAAACGCTTTGCATCGACTAGCGACATTGATTCGAGAAGACGCAATTTGGATTTTGTATATATATATTTTTTGTACCGAAACTTTCTTTTTTCTCGCACACAATCTGCACACAGACCATCAGGAGATCGAGGAGATAAGATAAAAATGCATAGTTCTTGATTAGTTTTCCCTAATTTCTAGTAAATAATATGAAAATTCTTCCAGCAAAGCTATAGAAAATAGAAAAGGCTTTCTGTCTATACTCCCCTATAACCATAGCTCTCTTAGCTTAAAAAAATAATTCTTGTTTGATGGTAGAAAAATTTCCTATTTCTTTCGATCTTCTGATGCCAACTGTGTGTGTATCTCTGTTTAATCGGGTTACGTGTACATAAATGTTGATATATCTGTGGGTCATTTCACATGCATGCTAATCGCTTCATTAGGACCGACAAAAGGATTTTCAGTGGCAGCGGCAGCAGGCGAGGTGTCGGGGCAGAGCGAGTCTTTCCTTTCGCATTTCCCATGCAGAATTCAATCAGGAATTGCTTTAACTTATATACGAGCACGGGCATAACACAACAGCAACAGCAAACACCAGCAGGAGCTGGGAGCTGGGAGCTGGGAGTTGAAAGCAGGACCAAAAGCAACAACGAGCTGACCCATTTTCCAGAGCAAAGCTTTTTGCCAGGGGCTGCCTCTGACGTATGCGTTGATGTGGTGCGGGGGCTGGGAGTGGATACTGGGTAGTGGGTGGCGGGTGGTGCTTGTGGACAGAGTATGGGTGGTATTTGAGCGGGTTGCCTTGAGCGAGTGGGTGTAGCTGGAGCTCGCACTGCCGGTCAGCCGTTGGCTGGTCATTAAAAAATTATGACCACACATTGTTCTCCGAGATTGTACATTAAGGTAAATTCAGCACTTTTTGCTGGCTTTTCCTCTGGCCAACACACAGCACACACACACAATTGGAATAACAAAAATTAAATAACCCGCAGCCAAGTGCTGTTTGCAGTGGCACTGCTCAAATATTTATTAGAGATCAATTGGATTACAGATAACCATTTACCGAGAGTTGACCTTGTTTTAGACTTTGTTTATTGAAATGGCCATCTTGTTGGTGTGAATGCCATTAAAAACAGCAATTATTAGCTTGTTTTCAGCTTTGTGCAGATATGGAAAAGCTTTGGGCAAAGCTATTAAAGTTGTCATGACATTTTCTGCTGTGATGAAATACGCCATTTAAAGTTTATGGTTTTGACGTTATCAGAAGCAAACAGAACCATTTTATAGTTTAAATAAATCACGTAAGCATTAATGACGATTTTTAAGCTAAAATACAGACTTAGGAAACGATAAAATCTGATTATAATATTGTTAAATGGGTTTAATTTGGGGTATATTTATTTTTAACCAACAAAAAAGTGTACAAATATTTTAAAACGCTTTTCAGCAAGTCTAAAAGTATGCCAACAAAATGCTTACCTAGAATACTTTTGGAAAAACTTTGTAAAACACGAAAAGTTACTAAAGATATCTGTGGCATCTTTCTGCATAAAAAACCCCTCGTTACCCTTAAAGAGTTTCAAATTGTTTTACACTCAATTCGATTTAAAATCTGAAAAAAACCCCGACTTAATCCGAGGCAATTAAGGGGGGAAAAGAAGCCCCACACACCTAATTACATTTTGAGCTTTGTCCCATTTTGCTATCTTTTATCATTTTTATGGGAGCAATTTAGCTATAAATCTATTAGATGTGCGGTCACCAGCCCCGAAGCGTTGCTGGCAAATCCACAAAGCCTTTCATCTCCGCTGTAGGATTCAGCCCCGGCACATTCAAATCGCAATTATTTCGAAATCAATTTCAATAAAAGTTTGCTGCGGCCAAGGAGGAGGAGGAGGGAAAGCATTGTAGCAGGTGGCAGGCGGTAGAAGGCGGGAGCCTGGAGGCTCCTTCAATGTTTGGCAGCTTGTTGGCTTAGCCAGGATTCGCCCATCAAAGTTTTCCTTTTTCCAGTGTCGCCTTTCATGTTGTGTCTGTGAGAGTGTGTGCGAGTGTGCGGGGTGTGTGTGCGGTGAGTGTTCAGAGTGTGCGGGTGAGAGCTCGTTAAAAACACTTTGCTGACGTCGCCGTTGCTGGGTGTTGGCATTGTGGCAACTTTTCAATGAACTGTAATTGAAACTGAAATGCAAACTGTGCCGCTAATTGCCAGCAGTTGCCGTTGCAGCTGGCAACGAACCGAAAAGCGAAAAAAGCCAGCAGCGGTCGGAAAATCCAAAAACCGAACACCGAACACCGAGTGCCAGAAGGCGGCAGGCAAACAACAAACGCGTAAACAGCATTTAAATGTGTGGCATGAATAATTTATGATTTCACCCTCAGTTGTGTAGTTATAGTTAGTTTCGGTTAACTGAGTTCCGTTTTCAGTTTCGTAGATTGTTGAAGCATGCTATTAACCCCAAAAAATGTAAACCCCAAAAAAACTGCATGGCAAGATCGCAGGATTAAGACAAACACAAGAACCAGCTCCCAGACAACCACATGATTGAGCCGATATGCATTCCCGATTAATTTCTCTCTGTTATTCGATTTATCGTATTCTTGCAGATACACAAGCAAAACATTCACATGGATTTCTATATTGTAAGTCGCACCAATTTGGAACAGAAACCCCTTGTCAGAACCAGAAAAAGATCCCCACATCCCACAGCCAAAATCAAAAACGAAACAGAAACAGATACAACACAAGCTACTTTTTTACTCGTTACATGATTAAACTATAAACTATAAACTATAACTATGCCTATATTTCTTCTACTATCTATCTATCTATCGACTATATCTATCTTCGAGTATATTTTGAGATATTTCATTTGAATATGCACACTCCTTGTTTGCTTGTATCTCTCCATAAATGTAACCGTGTTTTTCCAAATATTTTTCGTTGTTCGGTGAGCGCACCTAAGTATGCTACAGATTTTTCCAGGCTCCCCAAAGGACCAACGTTTTGACTTTTACGAGGCCATCGAAATGATGGCGCGTCTCAAGTATCAATAAGCAAAAATGGGCGACTTGTTGCCCACATCTCACTGACAGCAACTTCAATTTTTGGCTAAACTTTAAGGAAAAGTTCGAGTTTCGTAATGAAGAATGCCCGCTCCGTTTTTGTCGCATTTTTTCCGGCTCAGCAATGTATTTTCTTGTATTTTTTTTCTCCGACATTCTGTCTGCGATTTTTGTATGCGCCAAACGGAGGTCTTTCGTTTAAGATTTTTTTCTACATTTTTTTCTCCTTGGTGCCAAAGCCAACGCTCCGCGCATTATTCATGTTACAGGCGGCTGTGCAAGAGGAAAGCGAGTAAAATACGAACGAATTTATAGCTTAAGCCTTAATTTGCAGCATTTGCTTTGAGCACTTGATTCCATCCAGCCACGCTATATGTATCTATAAGACATTTTCCGTTTTCTCGCCACGTTCTCTCGCAGCGGACGAGGAAATCAGCGATAAGGCATCAACATGCGGCAAATTGCTAATATTTCTATCCGTGGCACTTGTGATAATGACGTTACCATTCAGTCTCTTCGTTTGCTTCAAGGTAAGATTGGGAGCTAATTAATTGTTAATTATTATTAATATTCGACTTCTCGAAATTAGTTATTGATTATTAATAAAACCGACCAGAATCGAATTCGTTTTTAACATTATTAGTTTGTTTTTAACACTAATAGTAATAATAATATTAACAAATAATTATAATTTAAAAACAGTTCATTTATAATATATTTACTAAATATTTTCTTAATACTTTAACTAAGTTCAATAATTTATTAAAGTTTGATGTTAAATTTATATTTTTAAATAATTAAATTGCTGTTCTTGCTCTTTTTAAAACACTTTTCTTTGCTATAGTATATCTATTGAACAAATATTTTGTTGCTTTGAAAATGCTTTGTTAAAATAGATTTCCTAGTACCAAACTGACCTATAACAAACCCTGTAATCCCTACCAGGGTACTTTTTTAATTTTACAAGTTCCACCTTCTTCCTGTAATCCTTCGAGTTTCAATTTCATTTCACGAACATTTCACTCACGTGCCACATTTTCCAGGTGGTGCAGGAGTACGAGCGCGCGGTTATCTTCCGTTTGGGTCGACTCATGCAGGGCGGTGCAAAGGGCCCAGGTGAGTACTCAGTGCCTAAGCGACAGGTGCAGGTGCAAGTGCAGGTGCAGGCGAGCAGCAGGGTAACGATTCTATGCAAATTTTAGTGCCGCTTGCTGGCGACAAGAATTTGTGTTAATTGCTGCACTTGCTCCAAATTAGCGACTCTAAGGGCGGCCCCAGTGCCTCAGTGTCCGTGTGCTCTGCTTTTTCGCTCCCATTCCCAGGGAGGAAGAGATTAGGCAAATCGAGGCGAAGTTCTGACACAGTCAGAAGACACTAGTCTACAAAGCTTACGATTGAGGACACTTTTATTTAAATTAAATAAATTGATATGAAAATATTACCTATAGTTCGTTTGTTCTTTATAATTTATCGTAGCTCTTTCTACGATAAATAAGCTCTTTCTACGATAAATTAGATTCGATTAGTTAGGTTCTTAGAAAAACAATTATTGAGAGCAGAATAATATCAAGAAGAATATACAAATTAATTTAAAAATTACAAATTATTTATACATATTTTCATCAAGGAAGTTTTAAAAAAGGCTTAGGATATACCCAATATATCGAACCAACTATGATAAACTTTATGTATTGCGTCAAATATCGACACAATATCTATCTATCGATTTTTGTCATCCGTAGTTAAAAATTATTGAATCCTTGTTGGCTAGTGTTACTTTCGCTGTGTACCATAACGAGTGTGTAATGCATCTTGGCCGTAATTACAGGTATCTTCTTCATCCTGCCCTGCATCGACTCCTATGCCCGCGTGGACTTGCGTACCCGAACCTACGATGTGCCACCGCAGGAGGTAAGTTCCGGCTCCGGTTCCGGTGCCACTTCCGGTGCCCAGTTCCGGAAGGAGAGCAGGGCCAAGCAAAGCGGTTGCAGTCACAGCTGCCGCTGCTGCAGCTGCTGCCTTTTCTTCGATATTGTTGTTGTTGTTACTATCAGTGTGTTTTTGCTGCCCAGCGAAGCAGTAAGAATGCGAAATTCGTTTAGTTTATGTACTTCAAAAAGTCCCCCTCACACATGACAAAACTTTAAATAAGAAAAAAAAAGAAACCAAACAACGATGCCAAGTAAAGCAGAAACCAATTAAACTTTTAGCTTTTGCCGCAAGTTATTCCAGCCAACACGTTTGTTAACCAAATGCACATATATCTATATCCATAGATATATATGTATGTATGTATATGTGTATTTTTCAGTTGCATTTTCCGTTTCGAGTAAGTCAAAAAATAGTAGATACAGAAACACACAGAGATACACACACCAGCAGACACACAGACAGACACAGATTCTTTTTTTTTTTGGTCCTGTCGGTGGAATCCGCCAGAGAAGCTTCGCTGAACATTGCCGGAAAATCCGAGTTGTTGTGTGTTGATTCTGCTGACAGGACACCCCCACATGCACACCAACCGCACACATGCACGGAGAAAAAAATTAAAAATTCAAGGAGCCAAAATTCGTGATTTAAGAATGATTTATTCATGGTATAAATCTTTAAATAACGTTGGACTTCTCGGGCTCAGAGAGCTGAGTTTTGTGTTTACTTTCAAATGGGAAAACGTCGTTTACCTTTATTAAAAAGCTGGGTTATTTTAAAAAGTTTTTTTTTCATCGTTTTGTTCTTCTTTTAATTTATTTATTTTTATAGGCAATGATACCCAAAGAGTCTAGTTTAAAGAACTAAATATTTTATATTTTTTAAATTTTTTATTATAATATCAGGGAATGCAACGATTTCACAAACAACCACTCAGTTTTTCTGAACTCTAAAATAATTTGAGCAATATTACTTATGAATAGAAAAGCCATCAAACAACATGTTCTTAAATTAACTGCTTTGTATCTTCAATAGTATTAATTTTTTTGTCTGTGTATCCAAAACCCTGACATGAACAGGAACACACTCACACAGAAACACGGCCACAGGACACGCAACTGGAGCGTGAATTACGCATACGCAACGTTTTCTTTCTGTTTCTTCGTTTCTCTTTCTTTGACTTGTGCCCCGCCCCTCTTTCTTTTTCTTTCTCATTTTTGTTGTTTTTGTGCTCTTTCTCCCCACTCTGGTTGTTCCTGCTGTTGTTGTTGTTGTTGTTGTCGCATGTCACGGTGTTTACTTTTGGTTTCTATTTTCTGGTTCCCCTTCGTTGTTTCTTGTCCATTCTTTTCCTTACGGTTTCGGTTTTCTTTTCTTTCTGCGTAACCGTGTTTCTTCCTGCTGCAGCTTCTCTTGCTGTCTCTTTCTCTGTCTATCTATCTCTATCTGTGTGTCTTCCTGCTCTCTCTATGTACTTGTTTATCTATGTCTATGACTATCTGTATAACTTAACTATCTCCTTTTCCCCCTTAAAAACAAAAAATAAATCCAGCTAAGACTCCTGCTTTCTTTAACCACCAACAAAAGAAAACAGCATCATCAACAACAAAATTAAAAGCGTCAAATAAAAAATATGTTTCTTAAAAACGAATTATCTTCAAACACAAATAAAAATGATTTCCCTTTTACATACATTTTATACTTCGCAAAAGAAAGAAGAAAAACATCTTCTAGAACAAAATTAAAAAACCTTTACAAGTTATAAATAATTAAATTTAAAGTTTATAAAAGTACATTGTATATTCATTTTAGATATTAATTGCATAAATATGGTTTTAAAAACATGCAAATATAAGGCAACACAAAACTTAAATTATAATCCTGAAGATAATTAGGTTTAAACTGATTTCTTTAATCCACAAAAGAAAAAGCAGCAGCATCAAAATTTTATTAAACAAAATATTAACTCCCTCGGAAGTCTATTTAATTTCGGAAACTCCATTATTCCTGAGAGGCTTCCATTTTGGTTTATTTAATAGCGGTTCCTCCGACTCAACCGCACACTCACACTCTCCTACGCATTACACACATCATAACACACACTGAATCAATTGCTCTCTCTATACTCCTCCTCTCGTTGTTGTTGTTGTTGTTGGTAGACTTTGTTGTATCCTATATATCAAGCATACATATATACAACCTCTATATATATTTTAAATACTTTGTATGGTACTTGTTGTCGTATTGAAAGTTGAACAATGTTGCAGATTTTTATTATTATTGCCATTGGTGTGCACTCAACCACTACTACCAGATGCAGCCTACATACATACATACATACACACCAGCCCAGTCTCACCTGTCCACACACACACACGAACATATATACAGGAGTCTCATCAAGATACGCGCTCCATTTATTTTTGGGAATTTTCTCCGGACAAGCCTTTAGTTCGCTTACTTGATCTTTTATCGCAATCAACTCCCCGAATAACCCCCTCACATTTCTCATTTTTACCCTTTACATTTTTACCTCTACATTTTTTCCTGTACATATTTCATTGTTCGTTTGGCAGACTTAAATGAAATATGGAATGAAAAGCGATGGCAAAAGTGAATTTAAGATAGAAGTAATGGTGTAACGATGGTTCGATTTCAATCCGCTGGCCTTTCCAGCCTTTTACCGCCATCTTGCTGACGTCACGTGGAGCAAACTCATACACACACAAGAACACACATACACAGCAAAGCGAAAAGCCAAAAAACAGTTTTATTCAGTTTCTGTATAACCCCATTCATATATATTTTTTCCCTTTAGTTTTTTCCCACTTTTTTGTATATCTGCGAATTCCGCCAGCATTTTCGTGTTCCATTTGAGTTTGTTCGGTTTTTTGTGTAAATCGCATGAAGGCCACTGCGGCAATGCCCTCGGATGAACAAGAAAAAAAAAAGCAAAGCCCGCTCAGTCATCTTCTCGTTGACGTTGTTATTATTCACACACATACACACAATCTCAGACTCTACACACACCCATTTATCGTCCGAACAAAATCCCCCTTTAAGTGCATACGAAATGCGATTTTTTGGCGCATCATTTCGTTTCACTTTCATCTTTGGTTCCCCCTTTTTTTTACTCTGTTTTTTAAGTTGAATCGAGTTGAGTTTGTTTCGAGCATTTCATTTTGAATATCGTATCGTATCGTAATCGTTATCGTAATCGTATTTAGTTCTTGATGTCTTTTGAACATTAACTTCCAGTTATTACAATTTGCATAGTTAAAGCTCTGATTGTCTCTCTTGCAATTAGAAATGAAACAAAAACCCCAAAAAAAAGAAAAACAGTCAAATATCAAAGAAAAAGTGAAAGAATGCATATCAACTGAAAATTCTATCTCTCTCTGTCTATCTATCTATTTGTCACGCTCACTGTGTTCAGCCGAGCATCCCATAAAAAATAGAAAATAAAAAAATATATCAAATTGGTGGGCGGGGGCGGGGCAAAACCACTAAAGAACTGTACGCATTACGCATTGGCTCTCTCTCTCTCACTCAGACACACACGCACACAGCCCACCCTTTTCTTCACCCCTCTATCGCTGTCTCTCTCTCTCTCTCTCTATCTCTGTATCTCTATATGTCACTCCATGTCTGTCGCTATCTGTGATGAAGAAATGAATGTCAAATGTTTGTTCACTGAACACAGGGTGCAGCACTCATACCACCAAAACCTTCACACAGATACACACACACATACAATAAAAATTAAAAACTTAAAAAAAATCCAAGGTCTTGCGTAGCTTAAAAGTATGCAACAGAAATGCAAGTGGACCCCAGAGAAAACTCCATTCAATGCACTCCCCAAAAATCCCACACAAGCTACCAAAAAACCGAAAATTAATTATAATCAGACAATCTATCTATCTCTCTCTCGCTGTCTATGACTGTCTTGCTCACTCTCCTGCTAAGCAGCCACCAAAACCGATCTCTCCCACCGTCTCTCTCTATATCTCTCTCTAACTATCTCTATGTCTCTGTCTCTATCTGACTGTCTATCTAACCCACGCTCTATATATAACTCTATTTATATATATGTACTACCTCTCTCTGTCTCTATCTCTCTCTCTCTCTATATATATACCAACATATATATTGATTTTGTTTTTGAGCTATGTAAGTTTTGTTTAGCAAAACAGTTTGTGTTTCCATATATAAAACAAAGAAACCGGAACCAAAAATAGAAAAACCAACAAAACCAAAGCAAAAACCCTCACACCAACAATAATCTATAAAAAAAATAGAAAATATACCGAAATGCACTTATTTGATATAAAAATCCCCCACTCTCCCCCCTCGGTTAAGCGTTCGAATAATTTTTGAGAGCATGCTAAATATATATTTCCATAAATGTCTATTCTAAAGAGCTTTCTAACTGTCTTTAATGAAAAAAAAACCAAAGAAAAACGAAACAAAACCTAAAACAAACACAAGCAACATATAATGTTTATCCAATGTTGGTCTAACTTAAGTACTGGAAAACGGAAACAAAAGCCAAAACTAATGCATAAAATTCAGAGATAACACCACAACACACACTCACTCAAAGCACACACAGGCATACTATACACACAACCATCCGTCTAACATTGTCGTTTAGTTCACACGCTTTTAGTTTTTGTTGCAACAAAAACATATCGCCAAAAACCACCCCCCACCAACCCCCCAAAAAAAAGAACAACAACAATTATTGTATTGTATTGTGTACAACTAACTAAACTAATTAAACGTTACAATTTGATTTGTTTGAGCACGAGCGACAAAAAGGACGCACTCCCCCAAAAAGTAAAAGCAAGCAAGAAAGCACATTGCATATATGCGATATATATATCCGCACCACGGCGAATATGTATGCACATATATCGCTGTGCCGATCTGAGCAAACGAAATGAGCAAAAGCAACCCATGTCGAGTTCATCTATGTGTGTTTTGCGTGGTTTAGGCTGTTAAACGTGGTAACAAAATTCAACTCAACTCAACCTCGACTCAACTTCAACTCCTGCACGCATGCAGGCCGAAAAAAAAGCCAAGTTAAAAGCGAGAGCATTAGACTAATACGAGTAAAGCTAAAGACGAACGCGCTAGAATCGTAACTCAGTAATTGTAACTAACGCATAGCTGTAATGATGTATAGTAGCAAGTGCTAGAGCTATAGCGATAGCTAGTCCCAGCATCACAGCATCAGTAGTTGCCCCATAGATACGATATATAGACCATAGCTTCGGAGATGTGATAAACCCAGACCAGAAGAGTGAGGGCCCAAAGACTCTCTATCTCTCTCTCTATATATATATTTCTCACTCTGACTCTTTCTCCGTCTCTCTGCCTATCTCTCTATCTCTGACACTCTAAAATACCAAATCAAAGATATTTTCAGTTGAAACCAATATCGTTGATCCAAGTGCTGACACATTCCCAGCATCAACTGTGCAAATTGTAATAAGTAACCTAAATATGTTTAATTGAAAACTCATTAGTTTAGGCGTTACAGTGTATAAATATACAGTGTGTATGAACTATCGTTTGGAATTTTCATTTCATTCACATCCACCACAGCCACCTCCACCTCCACTTCCACCTTTTACTTCTATGATTTCATCATCGATTCCTGAGCGTTTCTATTGACCCGTTGCCATGCTCATTCAATGCTATATTTCCTCGATTCAGACTGTGTAAAATGCAATGAACAAGCAAGACTTATCCAGGACCCAACTCACTACAAACACCCACACACTCAGACACACATTCAGAACAAAGCCACCGCCCAAATGCCACCCACAAACCCCCGCCCTAGCAACTATTGTTGGGAAATAATAAGCCATTGTTCTAGCCAAATTGATTTAGGGCTCTGTCCATGCTCGCCCGGCTTTCATAATGAAGTGAGTCGTCGAGTCGTGCATGATTATGCCAAGGTATGCAGAGCGAAGGTCCTTGATGATGCATTTCAATAGAGCGAAGCACACACAATGCAATGCAATTGCATTTGTCGATTATTTGTTTTAGCTAAATTGAACGTGCCAGCCATCGTTCAGTCGTAATGGAGGCCACAAATTGCAAGGGCTCAAAGGTTTCCCTTAAAAAGTAATCATACGCACTGTTGCCCCGGAATATAAGCAGCAGCTTTATGGTTTAGTGCCAGCTCAGGCACATCAAAAGAGGTTAATATTTTATTAGCATAACAAGAACTGGTAGAAAAGTAGAAAATCACAAAGTAGAAAAACAATTGTGCTAACTTTTGGTCTTATGACTTGCGATATCAAGTATACGCACTGTGGCATGACTTAATATCTTGCTGGTTTATGGTTTAGTGCCAGCGCAGGCACATCAAAAGAGGTTTATATTTTATAAGCTAAATATGAAAAACCAGGAAAAGTAGAACACCACATCTTTTGGTCTTATGACCTAATTATCAAGTATACGCACTGTGGTGTGGTTTGACATTTTTAATTTTGGATCAGGTAGAAAAAAACATTAAGTCTTTTCTGGATAAATATAAAAATTCAGTCTTCTGTTTAATATTAAATCTGAAATTGTTTAACAAATATAAGATTTGATTTTAAAACCGTCTTCCTAAGACTTTCTCTTAATAATTTTCATTATTAAATTAGCAGAGAAAATATTGAAAATATAGGATGCTGAGCTTACTAACTACAAAATCCACAGAGTATTTAAACGACCTCCACAAAATAAGAAAGCTTTTCAAGTACCTCTGTTTACAATTATTATAAATAAACAGAAAACCCCGGACAAGATTTTACTCTATAAATTTAAATAACTGGATTTAGGGAAACACTTCTGTGCCAGCTCCTCCAGTTGCTGCTCACATTTCAGTTGATTCTCATGCTAAAATGCTAGAGATTTGCAATGCCTCCGAAAAGTTCGCCCACACAGAGGGGCAGAGATGATGATGGCAAAACCCTCGAAACTGGCCGAGTGGAAACGATGACACTAAACAACATTGACACCACAGAGCTCCAGCATCTTTTGTAGGGCCCGTAAAAAGCGGTCTAGACTGCGCCGAACAATGTTTGGGCAGGTCATAAAGCGGCAAGCGAGGGAGCAACTTTCTGCCCCATGTATATACATGCACTTGTGCTGGATAGTTTGGCATAAGTTAAGCCAACTTATGCGAGCAGGGCCTGTGGCCACGGCAAAGGCAACGGCAAAGGCAGCGAAAAATAAAATAAAAATTTGAGAATTCGATTTGGGCAACATCATGGACCGAGGCGGCTGACACCACTGGGGGCAGGCCCAGTAAACTTGCGGTGTGGATGGGAATAATCCCTAGACCGAACGTGTACATAAACCGCCCACGACCCCGTCACATCAGTCTCTCTGTCCCCGCCCCAAACCGCCACCCCACAACTTGCTAGAATATATATACTATAAGTTTAAGCCATCTCCTACAAACGATTTAATGCCGTTTGGTTGTTTGGTTTGATTCGCTCTTGAGTTTCCTTCTTTTTCGGCTTATAATTTGAGTCTCTTACACGTGTTCTTGTATAATTTGAGTCCCCCCCTCTATCTCGCTCTGTCTCTCTATATATCTCTCTGCCCTATCTGTACCATAACTTATACACTGTAACCCCCAAGCTCTTGGGTTTTGCTCCACGAATCGCTTTAGCGCAGATGATCGGATCCCTCTCGAGCCCAAATTGCTGGTCGGGATATAACTCTCGCTGTCTCCCACGGATAAAGTTCGCTGAATGCAAAACAATGCGAAAAGACTTTGCGACTTTGGGTTGTGCACAGCACACACAAAGACTCACACACGCGGATGCCAGAGCTAAAAATTCAAATGCAAATGCAGAAACGCACAGTCACAGTCACAGATGCAATAATCAAAATGGAAGAAGCCCGGCCTTTGTGTGTGTGTCTGTCTGTCTGTTTGTCCCGAGGTCTTAGGCAAAAGTTTTTGCACTCCCTGCACTTAGTTCTATTAGAGAATAGCGACCCGACCCGGCCAAGAGGCCAGCGAGCAGCGAGCGAACGCCGTTCAAGTCAAGTGCATTCGCATTATACCCTGTCTCTCTCTCTATATATCTCTTGGCTATGAAGTGCACAGCACAGCACAGCACGGCCACCGATACAGATACAGATACAGATACAACTGTTTAGCTTATCACCATAGTGCCATAGTGCCACCCACATGTGTATATATACTCGTGTACGAATTGCAAATTTTTCAATGCGCGTCTATCTGTATATACGCACATCTCTCTCTCTCTCTGTCTCTGTCTCTGTTTACGTCTGTATTCGTTTTGTCGGCAACAATAACAAGCGAATTTATAAAACATATATAAAAATAACTACAGACCAACTACAACAATAGCAGGAACAATAGAGAAAGCAAGCAAAGTGTCCCCAAAAACCAAAAAAAAACCCCACTGCATCTTGTAGGTTCTCACAAAGGATAGCGTTACGGTTTCGGTGGATGCAGTGGTTTACTATCGCGTATCAAATGCAACGGTCTCTATAGCGAACGTGGAGAACGCCCACCATTCGACCAGACTACTGGCACAGACTACTCTACGAAACACAATGGGAACTCGGCATTTGCATGAGATACTCAGCGAGCGTATGACGATTTCCGGCACAATGCAGGTGAGTTCAAACCGGTTGACAGTAGTTGCCAGTTGCCAGTCGGCGGCCCCGGCCTGGGACAAGGAGCTCCGGCTCCGGCTCCGACTCCATCGAGCTGCTCTTCCTCTAATTTACTTAGTTGCCTTTTGCCACAGACGCAATGGAAGTTTACACAGGGAAATAATTTAGTTAAGGGGAAAATGGTTTGGGAAATTAGACAGAATTATGATGGTAAAATAAATATCTGTTGGCCTTTTGCTTTAAAGAATGACTAATTAAAGTCAGTCTATTAATATACATTTCCCCATCTAAAGAACATTTTAAACTCCTTTTCAGAGCTTCTAAAAATCCTTTTCGCAGTGCACAAACTCCCTGTTAAATAAATGCACCCAGGCAGCTACTTTGCCAGTTCCTTCTGCTGACAGATGACATTCAAGTCGTTGCTCCTAATTATGCAGCATAAACCTTAAAGTTTTGCGGTGGAACTCCACCAGCGGCAGGAAAATATTAATTGCGAAATTTAGCAGCTGCCAAAGACAGCGAACTTCGTGCCCGGCATGAGAATAATCTCGGAGCCAAAGTGCTTTTTCATTGCACAAAATTGAAAATAGGCAGCCGGGAGAAGTGGAGTTGCGAGCCGCATATCTTAGCAGCTGCCAACTTAACCCAAATTCTAAAGGCATGCCTGGCAACGGCGGCGGCGTTAGTCGTCGTTTTATTTATTTATTCTTCATGCCATATGAAAAATAGTTCAAAATCAGGCGAAAATCTCAAGCAGCATCAGGCGGCGGTGGTGGCACGTCGAGGCGCACATGTGAAAAATGCCAAGTTGCCAGGGTTCCCTCTGCCGCTCCACCGCTCCGCCGAGTGCTGCATTTTTAGTTTCTCATTTCAAGGATGCTGCGCGACCCACAAAACACAATGTGGCCACGTGGAGCTAGGGGGAGCGAGGGTGGAAAATAAAAGCAGAAAACTGAAAAACAAAACTGTTAACGACCTGAAAAACGCGTGTAAACAAAAACTAATGTATTTTTACTGCTATTTCTCACACGGCTCATCCACCGACCAACCAACGAATCCACCTCCAACCACCTCAACCGCCTGGCGTCCAATCATAAACAGGTTCAACTCGACGAAGCCACCGATGCCTGGGGCATCAAAGTTGAACGTGTTGAAATGTAAGTAGCACAGCTTTTTAAACCCCCTCTGCAGCACACTTAGTTGCAGTGGCAACCTGGAAAACTTTCTATGTCAAGCTATAAAAGTAATTTTATAAACGGTTTGCCTCGGCTACAGTCGAAGTTGATGCTATGCTCTAAAGGATGCTGAGAGCCCTGGCTTTACGGCTGCTTGCGATGTGATTTCTTTAAGGGCTGGGATTAGGTTCAAGGAACCTGCTTTTAGGAGAGCGTCGAGCTGTAGAATGGATCCAAGATTTAGGTGCTTTGAAATTGGGTTTCTGAAGCTTCTCTTATAGACAATTGAATTGTTTATTTTAACTATATATTTAAATATAGTATCTGTTGTACTTATCACTGGTTCTTAGACATTTATAACAAAAATTTCAACGAGTCCAAAGGACCCGTTAAAATATTTCCGTTTCCTGTTGACACTTTCCTCCAGAGGCTAAACTTATTTATTTAACTTTTGGCTCTGCAAAATCCTTTCAAATTCCATTTACCTCACAGGTGTACGGGTGAAAAATCAAGTATTCATCGCCAGTTGCCAAAGTTTCTAATTGCGTTATGGCAAAACCACCAGGTGCTCCCCCCTTTTCTGCCGCCTAAACTCACCAGAGACTTGAGTTTTTGCCAGGTTATATAACATCTAAATTGGCTGCTGCCGGAAGGCAGCCCCACAAACATTGTCATAGCCCCGACAAGGAAGGCCACATCAGTAGAGTTGGTTGTCGCCTATTTGTTCTACCATTTTTCCTGGGCATTTATCGCACAACAATAACAATAACGCCGGGTGATGGCCAGAAGTGGGTGTGTGGGCTGATGTTCTTTGTCTGTCCTGTCACCGAGCGGGCCCCGTTGTTGTAATTTATTATATGCCGCTCACAGGGGCAAGTGGCTACTACTTTGTCAGCTTCAGTTTCGCAGCGCCAAGTGTGACGTTGGCACGTCAAATGCTTGCATATGCACGGAAAACAATTAGAGGTAGCTTTATAATGATGAATTTGAACGAATTTTTATGGAACTTTCTATAATTTATATTGTATTTTCAATATTACAAATTCGAATAAAATCCTAAATCTATGATTACTTCTTTTATGATAATTTCTTTGGCTAAAAAACAGTTTTTTCTGTTTTAATAGCTTTAAAATTTCAAAGTGAGATTCGCTCTTTTTTCCGAGTGGCCCACAAATATGGCGGCTGGTAACAGCGGCTGGTGTTGGCCATGTTAAAACAGCTGCAACAACTTGACGCGTTGACGGTTGTTGTTGTGGTTATGCTGCTGCGGCGGCTGCTGTTACTACCTTTTTACCAACTCCCATTTCCCCCACAACAACCCGCACCAACTTGGCCGGTTTCATTTTATGGCAGTTGTTGAATTTTTCATTACTGCATCTGCCTTTCTTCATTTCGCTGGCATTATTGCCCCGGCTCTCTGGGATGTGTTATGAAAATTGATCAGCAGCTTAACAACTCTCTCAAATGGCCAATGAAATGATGTGAGAAATTGTGCGCCATATAATGTTCTTTTTAAATTTTATACAAATACGGCGTTATAAATATATTTTTTGATAAATTAAACCCCACGCTACGTTGGCTATGAAAAATACTGGCTGAGACCGCGAGTTGGCCGAATTAAAGAAGCGCCATTACGCCGAGCTGCGAGGCACATTAGCAGGCTCCTCGCACATTTCGGTCTGATGGCAGACAATTTAATATGGAAATTGCAAAGGACACTTGAAAAAATGGGTTTGCTTCAAATAATTCAAGTAAAAAAATGTATCTCTTAAATAGAAAATTATATTATGTGCAATTAAAGGACAAGGCGCAGACTTGGTAGAAAGCCTGTTTCTGACTTTGCCTCTTTAGAAAACATATTGCTTAGCACAAATCTTAAAGCCTATTTCGCCAATATAAGACTAGAATTCCCAACTTGTTCTTCAAAACTTCAAAATTGGACTCCTTATTGTAAATTTCTCCCTAAAAGAGTTTTTCAAAAATTATTATTTAATTAAATGTTAAAAACAAGGATGTTAAAAAGGAACGAAATTTGATTTTGAATACTTTCCCAAAAACACAATTCTTTAACTTCAATTTCTACTGATTCGCCCCTATTTTCTCTCAGTGGCTGAGAACTTTTTGAGAATAGAAATGGTTTTTGCTTCGAATTACGGGTATTTCCGCTATCTTCCCTGTCCATCCCAACTCCCCCGGCTAATCTCATTTTCTCCATCGACCGAACAGCAAGGACGTGCGCCTGCCCGTGCAACTGCAACGCGCGATGGCCGCCGAGGCCGAGGCCGCCCGTGAAGCCCGCGCCAAAGTCATCGCCGCCGAGGGAGAGCAGAAGGCATCTCGAGCACTACGCGAAGCGTCGGAGGTGATTGGCGATTCGCCGGCCGCCCTCCAGCTGCGTTATCTGCAGGTGGGTCACTGACATTGCCATTAATTTTTGTTGTTTCAGGTGGGGTTTTAGTAAAGGGATAAGGATATAAATGTGCATGGTTTATGTACTAGTAAGAATATATAGAACTCTATCTGCAAAGTTTCATTTAGATAGCATTAAAACTTCACTTCTTTGCAAACTTCTGACTATAATTTTAATACCTTGCAAGGGTATAATATGTAGAGTTACATAAATATAATACCACTACAAAAAAATATACAAGGACCATGTTAATTAATATTTATAAGATACTTAAAAGAGGATTCCCGTATACTTTATCGCAGCTTCTACCATTACACTTTATGATTTTATCATCAACATTCACATATTAAATATTCCGATTTCCGGCAGACACTCAACACCATATCCGCGGAGAAGAACTCGACAATTGTGTTCCCGCTGCCCATCGATTTGATAACGTATTTCCTGAAGACCAACGAGGCCACAACGCAGCAGAATGCGGCGGCGGCTGCGGCAGCGATTGGCAATACACCGCCGCCGTTGCAGCTAGCACCGCAGCAGCAGCAATATCAGCAGCAGCCGTACCAGCAGCAATATCAGCAGCAGCCGCAGCAGCAAATGCAGCAGCAGCAGCAACAACCGCAGCAGCAGCAGCAGCAACAACAGCAACCGCCGCAGCAGCAGCAAGCGCCTCAGCAGATGCAACAACAACTGCATCAGCAGGGACAGATCTCATCCGCCATGTAAATCCGCTTCAGGTCATCATATGGGTCGGCTTAGCCGACTCGAAAATGCTCTGCACAAGGGAAATTGCCAGGTGTCAAAGCTAACAAGTTGCACTGAAAAAGTACAGAAACCATGCAAAAGATCGCTTTATTACGTTTCTTAATTATTTTAAAGTGCAACCTGAAAGCCAGACACTTGGCATTTTCTTGGATCTTCTAGAACTACGGCTAATTGAAATTACAGGGTATCAAGGCTGCAATGTAGCACGAGAAAACCACTAGAAACAAAATCAATCTCAATCAGTCTGTTTTTTTTGTTTCTTGCCAATTTTCTCGTGTCAAGTGAACGCCTCGATCCTCTGTCTTTTTAATAAATTAATGGGTAACAAGGCTGGTTTGCTAAATTTAATTTACAGAAACTCAACCATTTTCTCCGGTCAATGTGTTTCTTTAGTTATTTTCAACTGCTCGTCTTGATGCCTCTTAAGAAACCATCAAAATTTGTGCAGAACATTTCATAACATAAATAAAAAATAAAAATAAATAAAAACCAACGGAAACAACGATTCATGAGAATCAAAAGATGTAGTTCATAACACCGATAAGTGCGATTCGAATGTGTTCGCCGGAAGGAGGCCCCAATATGTATAATATTGGGATTCTGAGGTCATATAGGTACGAAAATACAAACCTAGACTAGTTTCATACGAGGCGAGAAATAGAGTTTAATATTTGTAGCTTTACGACCAGAGGATGCAATTCTAAAGATAATACGTAGGACTTAGCAAGGTGCAATTTACCACACTATATATAAAAATATAAAATGCATATACATATACATACATAAGTTACAGGTAAGCCTGTCAATTGAAAATAACTTAATAAAATAAAAAATACCATTTGTTGCACCACAAAAATACACAGTTATCAAATTATCGTAAATAATGAGCTAGTTAATAATTCAAATATCATAGTTAAATCAATGGCCGCTCAGGTGAAAATTCTAAAACCAACCAGTTTTGAGAATCTTGAATTCGGAAATTCGATATAGTCAAAAGTGGTTGGTTTGGTTTTGTATTTTCACACCTAAAAACTGAGATGACCAAAGGTTTTTGTTGTTTTTTTCTTCCTTTTTTTTTTTTGCTTTTTCTTGTCTCCAAAATGTCCGTTTTCTAAATGTCAGTTAAGGGATGTTCAATAAGGAAGCTTACTATATACTTTCTTCATATAGAAATATTTGAGTTTTTCATTCATATTCTTGTAGATATTTTTTTTATGCATATAAAATTAAAATCTTGTTATACGAGGAAAATGCGGCGAAAAATGATCAAACTTATTGTTTCGGCATATTTCTGGTTTATTTTAATCACATCGAATGACATTAACTGCATTAAGAAAACGGTATCGGCGCCTATAATATATATATAAATTTATATATATAATATTGAACAGTTGAATAATGAATTTTTAAACGGATTAACCTGGTCAGGATACTGACCCACTTTGGGCCGATAATAGAGATCTTTGAACAGTCGATGGAAGCGTTCTGTAAATGTTTAGAATTAAGGTGTTTGCCCTGTTAATTATGGATGACTCTAAATATATATTGCTGTATACTTAGCTCTTGCATATGAATGTATAAAAACGTGATCGGCTATGCCTCGATGTATATTAGAGAAACGTTGTCCGCACTTGCATAAGAAAATACTTTAGTCTTGGTATTGATATTGGATATTGATATTGATAACTTGAAACATTGCCATGTGTATAAAATGTGATGATAAAAGTTGCAGAGTACACCCCGGATTCCTAGTTACTTCAATTGTTAATCTGTTTCAACTAGAGTTTGCCCAGGATACTAGCCGATTTGTTCGATTAACTTGCCCTCGGACGACTGTGGCCGAGACCAGTGGTTGCCATATGGAGCCTTACGATCAAATCCGTTAGTGAGCAACGTTCGTAGGTCCAAATACGAATGCCAAACAATAAATAAGAGTAATACGAATTTATTGTACATACAATAAACCAAAATAGTAAATATGCCCAGACTATACAGAACTGTTTTACCCCAAAATGCATGGCGGATATAAATGTATCCCCTACAAACTATATATATTCGCCCCCAATAAGATATATACATCGCGCAGGATCTTCTCTGTCGGAATACATTAATACATTTGTCAGTAGTCACCAGCCCCCAAAGGGATAAAGCAAAATTAACCTAAATCGAATTAGAATCGGTCCTTTCAAAGTGCATTTGCAAGACACAGAAACGTTTACTTTTTAGCGCACTTCATGGATTAAAATCGAGTTATTGAATTAATTATATATACATATACAAGACAACACATAACGAATTACATATTATGTACAATTTTGCCTTTGAACAATTTTTAAACGGAAACGATTTCATTATTCTATATACATACATGTATTAAACCCGGAAAGGAACAATAAAATACAAAATTTCATTCAACTTTTTTGGTATCCAAAAAAGCGAAAACAAAATGTTGGAGGGTTTTAATTATTCCTGGAATTTATAAGAGATTTGGGTAAGTTTTTTAAAATTTTGTCTATTTTGAAATTAAAACTTATTTATAGAAATAAATTAAATACAATAAAAAATAAATAAAGCAAGACTTGGTCAACACTCTCGGCTTTATTTCGTTTCAGAGTGCGTTTATGATAACATTTCTAAAGTTTTTATTTAAAATCAGTTTTTTTATTTCCAAAGTTATTATGAAACAAATTTCCTGTTTATTATTTGCTAAAAAAGTAACAACCCTTAAAAATCCAAAATGAAAGCCAGTATTTAGTTATTACATATTTTTCAATTTTATTAGTTATTATCATTATTGGTTGTATTATGCATTACACACCTAACCGACTTAACGGACACATTTCTATCATTTTACATCAGCTAAATTCAGTTTCCATTCATATTTGCTTTCGTGAATCTGTGAATTGTTACCATTATCCGTATTACATGACAATCTCCCTTCCTCTGTTTATTACTATAATTACTCAGCGGACATTGTTGTCCATCATGTTGTTATTCAATGTTATATCAAGCAACAATGCAGAATCTTTGGCGGCGCATGCAACACGCCTACCCAGGCAAAGGCTGAAAAATTTTGTAAATCTTTCAATTTGATTGCCGCAGTTTGTATAAAAGGTTTGTGAAATTACGTTCTTCTTGTTTTGTGGTTAAATGCCTCGCGTGCCGCCTGCGCCGCCAGGGGACCATTGCTGGTTTTGCAGAATGCGCTTGGAATTATTATGGTATTATTCAATTTAATTTGTTGTTTATTTCTACACGTTATATGTCAAGTTTATATACAAAAAATCATCAACTACGCTAAACAATTTCAGTTTTGCCTGTGAATTATAACAATATCCTTTTAATTAATTATTTGCAATGATTCCGTTGTGATTCCGATACGTTGAATGCAATTTCATACAATGATTGGGTTTGTTGTCCTCGTTTTAGTTTAAGCCTGGTTATCCTATATAAACTGATCTCTCTGTGTGAGTGTGGTGTGTGTTTGAATGCCGCCGTATAAATGTTCTTTACAAATACAATAGATCTCAATACGAAATGCTAAACTTTGGTTTTATGCTACAGAATGTGCACACAATGGCCAACACAATATATATATATATAAATGTATATGCTATATGTACTATATCGATGAACGACAACTAAAAACTATAACAAAAATCAAATAAATTAAATAAAGTCTCCTCTCAATCGATGTCTCGTATGAAGCTAAGATAGGCGTGTTGATTTGAGTGTGGTCTCTGGTGATTGATTGGATACAGTTGATCGGTTCGAATCATTATCGTATGATATTTAGCATTTGAAACCCTGGAGATAGCAGTTTATCCATATGGCTTGAGTCGGGCTATTGATTTGGGCTGCACACGCAAGGAACAGCAGGTGTGGAGAGGAACTAAATGCGGGCCAACGCTGCAGGTTGTACATCAATAGCGATATATCTAGACTACATGGACAGTGCCCAATTGTGTGTGCTTGTTGTGCTTAAGTATACGAACAAAGTATAAGGTATAAACAATAATTTTGGCATAAACTTAAGTGTACTATAAACATTCATTGGTTCAATTGCTAACAACGAAACGTGAAATGCTTTCTCTCTCTCTCTCTTTAACTCTTTGTGTTTTTCAATGATTTGTACAAAATGCAATTTTCGCAAATGAATTTTCATATTCCCATCTAGATTCTGGACATGGAAGTAGAAGACGAGGCGTGGGCGCGCTGCCAGCTTATAAGTAAATGCCATCATTGGAGAGTTTCTCATTAGCAACAAGTCGAAATACATTAATGATTCGGATTCGGATTGATTTAAATAATACTTGGCTTAGTTGTAAGATAGTCGTCTCGTGTCTGTGTTTGTTTTATGTGGAAAGTATCAGAAGAAAAACTATTCAGCAGAGGGAGGAGGCTTAGATCAAAGAGTTGTCTAGATTGTAGATTGGATTGGATTGGATTGTTTATACAAAAAACCTAAGCACCGATTAAAGTAGCGTTTAAATTGTATAGCTGTATTCGATTTGAAATTCAATAGAGTTGCCATCAATTTCCTTCCTCCTTGACTTCTTGGTATCGTCGGTATCTTCGTTATCATCGTTATCTCGGCCCCGTAAGCTTACAAAACTAGTTAAATACTTTCTATTTCCATAGTACATACAGTTAGGTATATCTTTATATATAAATTATAAAATAGTTTTGCGTGTAAAATATAAAATTTAGTTCTTTCCGATTTTCGTGTTTCGTTTTCCTTTCTTTTCATACTTTTTTTTCTTGTTTTTGTTGCTGAATTCAGAGAATTGTTAAGATACGCTTAAACACATACATATATACCATACATATAGAGTTTATGGGTGTGTGTGTTTTGCTTGGTTGTTATGCCTTTAAAAAGTCTTAAGAATTATAGTAAATATGCATATAAATGTATAATATATATGTATAACTTTATATACTATATATATATTTGTCGTAAGTGTGTGTATGCGTGTGAGTGTGTGTAGGTGATGTGTGTGATTAGGCTCTGGACTCGTCTGCTTAGTCTTGCACCTCTCGGTACGGCACCTCGGACGTGACCGAGAACGACTCGAAGTAGTGGTTCAAGAACTCGAACGTCGGCCTCTTGTCGGGCACGGCATCCCAGCACTGGAGCAGCAGCTGGTAGATGTTGTCCGGGAAGTAGTGGTTCGTAGGTTTCGGCATGCGGAAGCCCCGTTCGATATTCTCGATCACCTCCCGACTGTGCATGCCCGGATAGGGCACTTGTCCGTACGTAAACAGCTCCATCAGCAGGATGCCGTACGACCAGACGTCCGATTTGATCGAGAACTTGCCGTAGATGATCGCCTCGGGCGCCGTCCACTTGACCGGAAACCGTGAGCCCTGCTTGGGACAGTACTCGTCATCGGCAATAACGCGCGCCAGTCCGAAATCACAAATCTTCGCCACATTGTTGTCGGCAATCAGTACGTTGCGTGCCGCCAGATCGCGGTGGATGAGCAGCTTAGACTCCAGATACTCCATGCCGCTGGCCACCTGGGTGGCGATATAGATGAGATCCTCAAAGTGCAAGTAGCGGCCATCACCCTCGCGTAAAAAGTCCAGCAGACTGCCCTTCGACATGTACTCCTGAACAATGTAGATGGGCTCCTCCTGCAAAAGATGGTTATCAAAATTAATAAGGGCTAAGGCAAAGGAATTGGATGCTTCACTTACCTGCGAGCAAACCGCATAGAGGGCCACCAGGCGATTGTGGCGGAACTTCTTCATGATAGCCGCCTCCTGCAGGAAAGCAGCCGTCGACATGGTGCCCTCTCGTAGGGTCTTCACCGCCACATCGATGCTGTTGCGCCACTTGCCGTAGAATACCTCGCCAAAGTTGCCGCGTCCCAGCTTGCGCAGCAGCTGAATTTCTGAGCGCGGAATCTCGTACTTGTCGCGCAGCTCCGGGCCCAGGTCCCACATCTGGGGCTGGGGCTTGGGGCAGGGACGCGATAGTATGTGACACAGGCCAAGAGCGTTTTCTGTGGCGATAAGAGAATTAATAAATGGATTTTTCCACTTCATTGCCTGCAACTTATTATTGTTGTCGCTTGCACGGGTAAATACTCACTGCTATATGCCATGACCAGGGCCTGGAGCGAGGGGAAAGTCTGATTGGTGGCTATGTAGTAGCCACCGTTATCCAGTGGCTTAATGCGATAGTGCTTCACATGATATCCACGTCCATCTTCCCAATCCTTCACCGACAGCGAATAGCCATCGGGATTGTGCTCCGAGGGTCGAACGAGGAAGGTGCCACGTGGATTTTCCTCGGCCAGCAGAAGTTTATCCGCCTCCTTGCGCAGCACGTTCTCAAAGAACCAGCTGGTGGATGAAGGATATTAGATGGTTTAATATTAATATTTCAATAAATAAATTAGGTAAATATGTTATATACATTAGAGCTCAGCAGGGGATTGAGTTTCTGATTGAATTTATGGCGGAAATATGGGTTTTGGGTATTAAGTTAAATAGAATCCAAGTTTTCCATGTTAAAGAGCAATATAAATTATCACAAGCTCTGCTGGGGCCCTGTTAAAATCAAGTACTCACTCCTCACTGTTGACGCTGCGCTCCTCGGCCACAAAGTTGAGCGGGATGAGGCCCTCCTGGCGGGTGCTCAGATTCACGACGCGCCACCAATCGGACTCGGTGTCGTCGATGACCTCCATGCGGTCGCCCTTCATGAAGCTCAGATCGGACTCATCGCGGGACTTGTAGTCGTAGAGGGCCACGACGACGCGCTTGGGCATCACTCCGGGAACGCCGGCTAGAGTAGAAGAGGGGTAAAGAGGTGTCTAGTTAGTGGCAAAAATTTTCGTCTGGCTGGGCAAATTTGATTTGCGTCCTTAAATTGCAATTTATGGTGACAAATTGGGAAATACACAATTTTTTTTTATGCATACATATATATTTTTCCCCTATTTGCCTAACCAAATTGCCTTAAAACTTAATTAGAGTTTAATGAGTTCAAGTGTGGCGGGTAGGTAGGTGCGCTTGCCAAATGCAAATTGGATGGCATAGCATACATTTTCGGGGAGGGCGCCATAAACAAAACAATTTCATTTCGTGTATGGTAAGTGTGTCCCGTTGCCAAGCCGCGATTTTTGGCACTGACTTGCATTTGGCTAATTGATTTAGCCCACAAGCAGCGAGGCAACGCATAAATAAACTGCTGTCCGCTCCGGCTTTCCAGTTGCCTTGGCCGCTCTCTGGCTCTGCCCTCCACTAGTTTTAGGCCTGGGCACGCCCCTTTTCATCAGGCTTCGTGCTGACAAAGGCGGCACAAATCACTGGCCAAGCACTCAACCTCTTGATGGGTTTACACGACCTAAGCGGCTTTGGGGGCCTATATAAGCCCATAGTACTGTGTAGCCGTCATGTCATGGATAGAAATGGCAGCAGCGGCAGCAGTTAATCGGCTGCCGGCTGCGAGGTTTTGCATTCCCAGCTGGCGGTGACAGGTCACATCAAAATAATTCACCAGCCGTCCACAGTCCACTTCAATGCTACTTGGCATGAAACGAATGGTTGGTGGCATTTATGCCATGGGAAACCTAGGGGTTTGGTTCCCGCCTTTGTGGTTTCAAAGTTATGACTGCTAAAGGTTGCCGTTTAAAGTTTAACCCTAGAGTAGCTTTAATTTCAAAATTATCAAATTTAAGTAGGAGAAGGTTGGAATTTAATTAGATCTTATCTTACAATAATAAACCAGATTGAGTTACTTTGAATAGTCCCTTAAACTTTACTTAAACTATTTCTGCATTCTCTAACTAAAACCCAACCCTGAGCTTGGCTTATATTTCCCTTTAAATAAAAGTAAATGGTCTCCCTTAGAGCCCTGCAATTTGCTCGTGGCAAATACCCCTTTGCCAACTTATTAAACTGTTACGCAGCTACAACAGCTCCTTACACAACTCCTTGGGGTCTCGTATAAGCCAACACAATGTCGTGTCATATCGTATGCAATATACCCGCCAAGGTGGCATTAATCCAACGTCACCTTTCCCCACCCTGCGTTACCCTTTTCCGGGCCACGAGAACTGGTCAAGGTTAACGACTGTAGTCGTATTACCAGTGCAAATATGAGAATTGCGTTGCCACCAGCACATGACTTGACTCCACCTCTGAACCTCCTGGGAGAGGAACTCTAATTATGGCAGTAGGTGTGCAAGTACAGGTAAGTTGCTTGGTTAGTTAGTTTGGCTGGTTGCCTGGTGCTGCCTCATATTATGCACACAGAAGGCCAACCAGTGGGTAGAAGCCAATCTCTGTGGCGGGCAAAAAGTCAAATTGCTAATTAAAAGCTGAAATTATCACTCCTCCCGCGGCGACCCAGGAGGATAACAGCCACCAGCTAATTACTAATGCATGATAATACACATAATATATATACAGGAAAACTTCTCCCACTTGAACTTCCTTAATTAAAATGTTGTGCCGCATAAATATAATTGACGGGGATAACTTTTACCTAGTACATTAAACTCTTTAATTAAATAAAGGCACTTGGTTCCTGAAGTAATGTAAAGGATTTAAGAATGTTACTATGCTATTTTAATTTAAAGAAAAACAGTTAAAAAACATTGAAATGTTTAATAATAGAAAGAATAAAATAACTTTATATTAAGCAAATTGAATTAGTTCAATTTAACTTGGAAATAAAATCTCACTTCATATAAAATAAATTTAAATTAAATAGGTAAACATTATCGTGCATCAAATCCTTTTTAAAGAATTACAATAGAATTTCAACAAAAAATATTATATCGAAAAGGTAAAAATCAATAAATTGATGGAATTATTAAAATTCCTAAAAAAATTTTCTTAGCCAATTTAATAATAGCCCAACAATTTTTTAAGTGTCAAATACAGAATCAAAATAACAAATTAAATTACATAACATAAAAAATGGGTTAACGAAAGTCAAATATTATCGAATAATAGCAATCACAATAAAATCATATTTAAACATAAAATAAAACAGTATACAAAGAAATATAAAACGAAAATTTAAAACTGAACTAACATGGAAAACATTATTTCAATGACCAAATTGCTTCTCTTTTTACAGAAGTGCCACTGTAATTAGTAATGCATGATAATACGCATATTAGATAGGGTTTATATATATTATATATACTGTATAGTAAGTAAACTCACTTGGTGTGGTGCGCGGCCTGATGATATCCACGCCGCCCTTGCTGCCAATCTTCAGCGGACCCCGATGATTAGGATCGGGGGTGTAGCGCGAGTCCAGCGACCCGCCGTTGTTGTGCTTCTGGCCGAGAACGCCGCCCATGTTGCCGCCGGCGCCGCTGCTGTTGATGTGCGTCTGGCCAAAGGTGTAGTCGGATTTTTTGTAGCCTCCCGTGGGATAGGCCAGTGCCAATTCCTGATCCTGTCGCTTGCTGCAGCATTTGTTGCCCATGGCTTTTGCGATGTCCTCCTGGTGATGAGCGCGCGCTTGAGCCTTGTGGGTTTCGCTTGGGTTTCGTGATGGGTTGAGCTTCCTATGGTATTTGGGTATTTGTTTTCCTTCTTTTTCAGCTTCAGTTGGGGCAACACATATTTGGCATATAACGAGTTGTTGTCTTGCAAAAGTGTGTTCTTAACAATAATTAAAAAGTTGCTGTAGCCAAGATTGTGTGTGTGTGTGTGAGTGTGTATGTTGTATCGTTTCAGTTTAAACTATCAGTCGAGTTGGCTTATGGTTTGTTCTACTTGTGGGCCCCTGCCTTGAGTTTGCATCAAAAGCTGCAGTTGGAGGGCATTTGCATTAGTTCATCTGTCAACTGCTATCTCTCCGTTGGCCGAGCTGCAAAAACGCATTTCGTGGGGGTAGGTATAAAAAGTGGCCAATGTTGCATTCACAGCTGCAACTGCTGCTGCTGCTCCTTGATTGGATTGATCCTTGCGGTCTGTGTCCTGCCAGCAATTCCAGCCAGCGACCGTCTGCACATTGCTGGGCAATCCTCGTCGTCGTCAGTCACCTGTGAGCCGAGGCAAAGAGTAAACAGAACAGAAAAAGCGAAATTAGTTACTGTGTTAATAAATATTCATTAAATAAGCATTTGGCCAGACAAAGGACCCTGTCAGTCACTGACCCCCGGTGTCCACTCAGCCGGAGCGACCGCACAAGTTGCCTCTTGCCAATTGTCCTGCTCCCGGCATCCTCTGTGGGGCTCCGTAAACGTTTTTGGCACATTATTTCACTTGAGTTGCCCAGAGGAGAGGCTCCTCGTCTCCCATAACTACAGCTCAGGAGGGTTCATCAGCCCTTCAGGATTAGAGATGCCCAGTGATTTGAGTATCACATTGCATATTGCATAACGTTTACGATTTAATTAGCCAAAATGTTTTGGCTTTATTAAAATTGAATTATTGAAATTGAAAGCATTTAACAATGGATTGTGTTTTATGCGTAATTCGAAGATTAATTACGTTTCGAAATGCCCATGAAATTAAATATTAAATAAGGTATATTTGTGGCTATGAGAATGTGGACTTTAATCTGCTTTAATTACTCAAAAGCTGACTTAAACTGGGAAAGGAGAGTTATAAAATATAACAAAAAGTTTACTAAAAAGGTTTATACATATATATTTAAAAATTATAATCCTTTGGCTTAATTCTCCCTCAATTTCAACTTACTTTCTTTTTAGGAATACTCCTTATATTTTCAACTTAATTAAAAGTCGTAGAAGCTATCACTGTTTCTGCAACTCAACACTCAGACAGAAGTGGCACACAACCTTTCGACGAATGCCACAGAAACCACAGAACAGCAAATGCAACATCAGTTGCTGCCACAACTGCAGCAGAAGCCTCGCCATCATCCAGCTGGGCAGGCTCAGTGCCTCGCTCGTCCGATGCCATTGTCTATTGACTCAAGCCCGGCAGGCATCTGTTTATTGTTCAATTGGATAATTATGGTCTCCAAAGCGGAGTTGAGGACTCCGAGGAGGGGATGGAATTGGAGTGGCAACCGGGGTTGATGCAGGGGCGTGTTGTGAGGCCAAGGTTGAACCACTCTGCAACATGTCTCTCTCCCTCGCCTGCTCTCCCCTGGCACACACTATGGATGGCTACTGCAGTTTCCAATTTTAATTGTTATTGTTGCGCATTTCGTTGTTGGTAGTCTGTGTGTGTGAGTGTGTGCGCAGCTGGCATGAAATTGTCGCTCCGCTGGCAGTTGCCTCCGGATGCCAGGATGTCAGAATGCCAGGATGCATTTGTGGCATTAGCTAATATCCTGCCATTGTCCGGGTTCGCCTCTGGTATGCCGTCAATTATTAAAGCCATGTTTAGTCCGAGTCTCAAGCGGGATTACGAGATATAAATATTCAGCAAACAAAGAGTACACTTTAATATTTGTAGAGTATTTTCGGTCTTGACTTTCATAATTGTTTTTGTCTTTTTTGGGATTTCTCTTAGTGCATCCAGCAGGAGCATTAAAATGCGAACCGAAATGACAACGGTGGAAAGTGTTGCTGACTTGACAACGAAAGGAGCACAGTGCCAACGCGGTGCCCCTGCCGCCTCTCCTTGTGGAAATTGTGCCAGGACATTTGAACTGTCTGAGTTTCGTCGGCGCGACGTCTGCATTTATTGTCCCCGCAGCTTGATAAACACTCACACAACGTGTAGCGCTTTAAAGTCCGCCCAAACAACAACAACAACCATAAAAGTTTGAATGGATTTGCGTTCGTTTGCCCATAAAAAGTCAAAGTTTGTTTTTCGGTGAGTTCATGAACCCATTCGGCCAGCAAAAATAGCAACAACAGAGCCAGTGAAAAAGTTCCACGCGGGGGTCAAGCAACCTTTATTTTGGGGTCATAGCTACGACGAACGAGAGTAGCCAGCATCGAGGCTGCAATAATGTTGGGAAATTCTATACAATTATATTCGCAGCTTTATGGGATGTACTTTAAAAGTCACTGACTGACTGGATTAGGCAAAATCTATCTTTTATGCGCCGCACAGCACAAAGAGAGCAACAGTTGAGGGCCCGGCGATAGGATGAAGTGATAAGAAGATGAGAAGATAATATACTATATAGTAAACTGATTTTCAAGATGACTCATTGTGTCTAAACATGGTGCCTTTTGTTTATTTTAACAAGTAAGGATGGGTGACTGGATAGCTTAATTAGTAACGAAAATAATTAAGTCAAGTGTGAAAGCCAAGTCAAGTTTGCTTGCTTAATGAATCTATATTTTAAAGTGGACTGTATACATCATAAATTTAATAATTACATTAATTGTTTCATTCTTAGGGATGAAGCTTTGATTTTTATGATTTCTATTTATATTTTATGATTTTGTATTTATATTTTTAAATAATTATTTCAATTTTCTAGTAATTTGAAGCTCCAGTTACAAAATCTCGAGTGTTTTGCTAGTTGATTTAAAATCTTTAATCATTTAACTTTGGAGTGATTTAAACCAATAAATTTTCTGAGATCTGCTTTTTCTAGATTTCTGGTAATTTAAAATAACAAAAGAAAATTAAGGTAAGAACACAATTTTCTATCAAACCATTCTTTGAGAATAATAAAAGTTTTCACAACTTCTCTTTACGTTTCCAATTTATTTAAAGTCCCAAGGGATTGTTTTACTTTCCAGGAAGTTCTTATATAAGAATGTGTACTTTTACAGTCTAAATATATTTCTCTTAATAAAATGAACACTTTTTTATGGGTAAAAATTGTACCCATTTGTATTCATTATTTTTGGTTAAGGGTTTACGGACATGATATGAAATTCCACACACTCTTTGAATATTATTTCCATTTCGATACATTTTATCCCCAGGACGACAGGTGGCGCATTGTCTGCCTATAGAGACCTTGCCGCAGACATGAGCGATTTATAACCCCAAACACACCGAAACCCCAACGCCGACCGAACTCTCACATTCACATCAAAAGCTCAATGCAAATGGGTGATTGGGGATTGCTGGCCAAAAAGGGTGGGGGTGCAAAAGTTGGAATCGAAAAAATAGGTACATATATGTACATATACGAATGTATACGATATATCATAGTTGATGGGTTGATGGCCAGTAAACGAGAAGCAGTGAAATTCTCGGTTTTCCATCGCTGACAAGCGATACGGTGTGCGAGGGAGTGTGTTCTGTGTGACATGAAAATGTAATTTTCTAGTTTACTTTTTGGGGGGAAAACGGGTCATGTGTTGTGGGCTGATGATGGTGTTGTTGTTGATGCACACACAAGCAATGAATTTCCATTGTTGAGGTTGACAAAACTAAATGAATACTTAATTGGATATTGCGGCTTGGAATGCGCCGGAAAGACGGCAACACGAATGTGAAAATATGGCATTTATGATTCGAGTGAATAAGTGTGTCAAGATGGGAATAGGACATAAAAAGTCCATAAACCCAGATGCTAGAATATTATATTTATAAATTTAGAAGGTTGTGAAGGTAGAGAAAGTGGAGATTATAAATTGGAATGCCAGCTAGCTCAGCTGAATAGTTTTTAAGTGAATTCAACATGAAAATGGTTACATTTTATTCTTGTCAAAATAAAAAGAATTTATGACATTCATAAATATAAGTGCCGGAATTAGCATATAAATTATTCATTTGACTACTCCACAAACTGTATATAAGGTTTTTATCATGAGTCTATCCTTTAATGCATATTCCCCATACTATTCGTAATTTAAAATGTTTATAATTCCAGGCTCACTAGTGTTATTTTAATTTTATTAAATAAATAATCTCTAGCTCACAGAAATGTTATAAATTCGATCCATTCCTAAATCTTTCTGCCAGATTTTCACACAACCACATCCCTACCAAACATTTGAACTACATTTTTGCCAAATAACAATGTACCCAAATATATAGTTGCGGCAATGCCTTCCTCTGTCTAATAAAATCAAATATTATGCAAAAGAATTTGATTCCCCCGGGGGGGCGGGTTCCGACCGCATGTCAGGCCAAATCCTCGAGGACATAAAGGCATTAACTGTAAATGCCGTAATGCCGTCATTTCCCGATGACAGGCCCCAGCAAACGCACAGACACACGCCGAAATAGAGAAGTTGATATGAAAATGTAGAACGTCTTCGGGTGGTTTCTGGGTTGGAAAATGGAAATGGCAATGGTTCTGTTTCGCCCACATTTTTTTTATTGCGCTCCATTATTATTACACTGGGTTTGCCGCAGCCTGGCTGCCATCGTCCTTCCTCGAGTCTCTCGTCCTTCGTCCCTCGTCAGCTGTAGCCACATTGTTGCCTACTTAAAAAGTCAATTTGTGTGACGTCCTCGAAGTCATCCTGTTGCCGTGTGGATGCCGGGCCTTTCGTATCCCCCACATACCCCCAGTTTTCCTCCCCCAAGTTTCCTCCCTTGTCTTATCTGTGCGTTCAACCCACAGTGTCACAGTCGTTCACCTTTAAACGTCACGTGCTATCGATTAGCCCCACAAAAAGAATTACACAAATAAACCAAAAAGAGAGTCCTTATCGGGTGTTCTGACTATGAGATACCCGGTATTTAAAAAAATAAATATAAATGAAGGATAATACTGCAAATAAAGAATATTTCATAGTGTTAATAATAAAATAGTGTTTGCAGAATGTCTCATTAATTTTGTATCATTGTTGTAGGCTCACTTTCGTAGAGAACGTAGGAAGTGTCTCTCCTGACTATATTTCGAAAATCTTCACAAAGAATATACCCCATTTCTCACAGGTCCTGAATAAAAATGCACACGAACATCTGTTGGTGCGGAAATATTGTGCCAATGAAATTTCCTTCGGCTAAGTAATGAAGAACACAATAAATTGTCGATTTATTCATCCCTCGATGGCAGCTCCTTCTTGGTGGTCCATCCATAAAGATTAAATAAAACATTCCCCAGCTGATGGTGACGTGACATCGAAATTGAATTTGTTGCATAAAACATTGCATTTTACCCGTCCTTTGACGCTTTAATATTAAATGAAGCTTTAGTTTAGAGAGAGGGCAATAAATAAATGAAGGCATAAATATATCAAACTTGGTTATTCGCACGTTCTGTAAAGTTTTTCTCGGCGGCAAAATAAATATAAATATCAATTTTTGTACATACAGCCGCATATCGATAGAGTCATAAATAATGCATAAAGGGAAAAGTTCACGAAAAAATACAAGCAATTTGTGTTATTAAAAAAAACATACTTTCAACTGTAAATTCATACATTTATTAAATGCATTGAAAATGAAATTGTTAATCAGACAAGTGGAATTTTTGTAACCAATTACAAATTGAATGCAATTTAATACAAAAGCCCATCATTAATAACAACAAATTCGGTAAGAGCAAATAATAACATCACTTAATTTCATTTAAATATTCCATTGAATCACGGAGATGATCAATTTACAGGAAATGACTTCTTGGAAGTCAGAATTAATTTTACTTTGTCCGCTGATACCCAAATTAAGTACAAGTTAATGAACGGGCAAATAAATTAAGCTAATTTATTCCAGCAGCAGAGGGGAAAGTTGACAGCCCAGATATTAGGGACCAAGACCAATCAATTTATTTATGCAAGTATCTATTACCAACTCCCTGGAACACTTGGCGCGGAACAGATCTCTTCGACAGATTCTATTTACGAGGGTCTGGACACTGGCACTGTTACGATTCTCGTCTCCTGCCCCCAAAGACCATTAAACAAATGAACTGAAAGCAATAATCATAATAAGCCAGGGTAATGGAAGACCTTTCATACAACATGTGCACTAAGAGAATTAGGTGAGTATTTCAAGGGAAATTTTTTAAATAATTATTTAAAATAGGAACTATGAAATATGACTATATAAGAAGTCCTATATATAATTGTTATATTTCTGCTATACATATTTTCTTCTAATGACGTATAGTTTCCCGACATCTATAGTCTGCTATGAGTTTTTACCTATTTATAAGTATAACACCCAATATTCATGTATAGTATTTAATTAGCTGTTGTAATTTTTATGTTCTGTGAAATTCCCAAATATATTTACATATTTTCTATGAGACATAATTTCCTTTCCCCCAGTGTAGATGTATTAATATCGGTTTGTATATATTGACCGACTTCAGGGCCAGTCTGGCAAGTTCATGTGACAAAAATCAATCAGATGGCGCGAGCAGCCGCAGCCATATGGAGATTAAAGTTATATATAGAATTATAGAGGAGGGAGAGGAACACTAACAAAAGGGACAGAGAAGGAAGGGAGTATTTGTGGTCTGTGTAATTATAAAATAGTCACGTATTTTCCCGGCAATAACAACAACAAAAAAACCAACGACTAAAAACAGCGGGAAAGATAAAATCACAAGGAAATGCAAAAGTTTGCAATGCCAATAAAAAGCAACCTTTATGGGTCTGTGTTCCTTGGAAATACATACTACCATATATATATATAGTACATAGGTTGTCTGAGAAATCCACCCAATGAAGTCTCATTTTCAGCCTCCCCCCAACAAATCCTTTTAAATCCGTCATAATCTAGGCCAGGCCAGGCATTAAACCAAGGCCCAAAGTAGGGTATCCCTTAGGGTTTGTTGTGGCCCAAGCTTACTGTAGGGTATTCCCATTGGGTTTCGGTCGGTTCAGATTTGTAGATTTATTTGCTGGCGCCAGTAGTTCCACTGATTCCCAGCTGGGGGCGAAGGGTTAAGGAGTGCTCGTTGGGGGGGCTAAAAAATTGAAGGAGGAGCCAAGAGAACGTGTTTTGTCTAGGGGCGGATCGAGGGGCGTGACCTGCTTGTAACGCACAATTTCACGCAATTTTCTGTTGCTGTCTGTCGACGTGTGGCTTATGAAAGAAAAATGCAAGAAAAACAATATTGAAAGAGAGAACAAATGAAAATACTTTTTTTCCAAGACCAAAACTGTGGGTACTCTTCTTTAAAAACTAACATATAGAATAGTTTTACGAAACAATAGTGTTTTGCACAAAACAAAATATAATACGCCGAGTTTGCAACATTTTTTAAATACAAGTATGACAAAAATAATATAAAACCATGAAATCATCCTCATTATTGTGTTTCCAACAGAGTAAACCAAATTTAACCAATAATTTTAATCATTTTCAATAAGGAAAATCCAAATTCTTCTTGATAACAAAACTATCCACTGCAATATAATAAAAGAAGGCTGACTGAAGCAAGAATACGGACAAACCGGAAGTGATGCGTGATCAGAGCGCATAACACTTGCCTCCGATGATGCTGATGATGATGATGATAGTCTGCGGCTGGGTTTGTCAACCTCCGCGGGGGCAGTGGAACGACCGAGCCCCCGTCCAAAACATAACCCAAGGCAAACAGCGAAAAGGCAGAACTCGGGAATGGGGGTGTTACAACATCACGAGATGAGCTCATTACTTTAATGGGTTCCCACCTCCTCCCGATGCCTGCGGTCGGCTGGATGCCACACAGACAGACAAACATCCTGTGGCTTATTCGCGTTTTGTTTTAATGAAATATTTGTATGTGACAAGAAGTTAAAAGTTATGATTTTTATTAAGAGCGAGATGCAAAGGGGGAAACGGATTCCGGATTACCAAACAGACTCGTAATTAGCCCGCTAAATAAACAAGCGCTGTCAAAGGACTCGGACGAATTTCCCAACAACGAAAAAAATATAACCCAGAAATCTAATTACCGTGTGAGAAACAACAGCAGGAAAGGAACACTACAAAAAAAAAAAAGAAAGCAACGAAAGCAACAAGAAATGAAAACCAGGAAAAGAAGGCTGGATTGAGGCGTGGAATTGTTTGGTTCAGGAGCTCTGCCCGTTGCGTGCCAGGAGAGCAAAAAACTGGAAGGAAAAACATGATGGAAAAATGGGTGGAAAAAACGGAAAACGAGTTAGCGAAAAAGGGGGCGTTGAATGTTCCGAACGATGACGAAATCGAGCTGCTGAAGAGAAATGTTAACTCGACACGCCGAGGGCGGCCAGTAATAAAATTCTGACCGGTCAGGTCAGACATGCCATAGATGACGTTTCTAGGACTCGCTTTCTCACTCCGAGAAAACTAATTGGTGGCAAAAATATTTAACTACGATTTTATGGGGCAATTAAAAAAATAAATAAATCCCTGCAGTGACTGCATTGCACCTGAGGTATAATTAAAGTAAATTAAACTTTAAAGAGTTGGCTTTTTTACTGAAATATCAATGATTTTTAAAGGCAACCGAGTTTGGTAAAATTTTATTTTGATAAGTAATTTTGTAGCTTAGATTAGACTAAACAGTATCGAATGTCATCTAATATCAGTCTCTTAATAAATCTCAACCTCATTACAAAATATAGGTCCTTCGAGCTGGATAATCTATATCTCTAAATAACAGTCTTCGTACTGATAACTAAGAAAGATATATTTTTATCTAAATTAAATTTAAAAGAATCCAAGTATCCATCTAAATACAATTAAAAATAAAATAAGGGTAACGTTCTAAGTAAATTAGAGAGTATAAAAGAAAGGGGTTCTATGGCTAACTATACATTTTAATCACCCTTTAAAAAAAGAATAAAGGATCCTTTATAAAAGTACACACCCCACTGTATACAAACATTTCCCCGGAAAAAAACTGCAGTAACTTCTTATCAACTTCCACAAACTTGTGCCAGCAACAGAACCTCCGATTGTTATGGTCCTTGCTTCCGTCCTTCCTCAACAAACCGTCGGAGCATGTAATAGTTGCAATTGTTGGCACTACAAACAACAGTAATTTTCGTCAACAATAACGCGAGCAGCAGCAGCAGGAGAGCCGCAGCAGTGGAGCTGCCCTTTCATAGCCACGAAGAAACTTAATTGCAGGTTAAACTGGCAGTGGAAGTGAGGGAGTGACCGGGGCCTGCTAAAGAAAGCTTCAATGTGGCGCACTGCAATATTAAAACAATATTTGTACGCGATTAGAAGGCAGCCATAACACCCACAAGCAACCAGGATGAAGGATAAAGGATGACGAACGAAGGACGTGGCAAATTACAGCGCTCCGGGAAATGGCGATACGGCGCCAGAACGACGCGGCGAGGTGGCAATATTTACACTCTTTTTGTTGGCCCGTCACCGCCTGGGTAAAAAAGGCTAAAAAGGCCGATAGTGACCAGTTAAGTGGAACCAAAAGCCCAGTCAAGTCGCTGCTGTTTCCAACGTCGATGGCCATGACGACACCGATAGCAACAGCAACAGAATGGGGCATTAAAGCTCGTATCCTGATGCCGTCAACTCAATGCCACACGCAACTTTGCATTAGGAGGATGGGTTAAGAAGCGGCTGCCAGAGTGAATGAAAAAACTAAATAAATAATCCATAAATTAGCAGAGCAATTTTTGTGGAAATAATCCATAAGGAACAAGCATATCCTGTTCCTGTTGATTCGCTTAATTGTTGTGACCTTTTGTTTTACAAGTAATAAGAAATTGGCTGCGACTAATTAAATTAAGTAACGATAAATATATTTTAATAATTAAAATCGTATATAAATATTGAAGTCAAATAAACCTAGTTTATTCTTTCCCAAGTAAAAAGATTTCATATGCAGTTATATTTACATATAAAAACACAACTTTAAATATCGATTAAATCAGCTCTGAGGTGGCATTCCAAGTCGTTAAATGCAAGCTATTTTTGGATCTCGTCTGCGGGTTCGGTTTTTCTTTTTTGTATCTGGGGATGTGGAGCTCGGCAGCAATTACTCAAAGTTTTTCCCCAAAATCGAAATCTTGTAGCCATTGGCAGGCCATTTCTCATGTGTGGGTCTCTCGCCGTCGCACTCCCAAAATGGGTCAAGCGCGGGATTTCGACACCGGAGGTGTAAGAAACAGACGGGCAGGGCAGGGGTGGTGCTCCACAGACGGCCGCCTGATAAGCCATTAAAGCCTCAAACTGGGCCCGCGTGTTATCGCCATAAAAGCTAGAACAGAAGCGACAGCAGATGCGACCTCTTATCGGACAGACACACAATTTTAACGCTCGAGAGTCGTTAGTTGACCCCAAAACCCAAAAAAGTGAAATGTACAAATGAATATCGATAGAGTGCAGTTAATGGTCTGTGGAGGAGGTGGCTCCGCTTATCGCAGTTTTGTTTCCAGGCCTCCCCTGGCAGCTCCCAATCGATTTCATTGTAGAGGCCACACGATGAAAATTGGTTGGAAGAGGAAACCCCCATTTTCCTTATTTAGAAAGGCTTTTAAAAATGGGCGGAAATTTCATGAAAAAGAAATAAATCGACGCATATGGTAACAATAAAAGCGGAGCTAATATTCACACCCAAAGTGTTAAATTATTTTGAAATGAAAACTATTTTTTTTTTACAAGTTTAACACCTTTCTTTTTATTTTGGTTATTCTTGTTTGATTTTTAAGTAATAAGTTTATTACAATAGAATTAAATTTTATGTCCGATATTTTGACCTTTTATAAACTTTTTTTTATAAAATATTTGAAATTTTTAAACAGCCTTAATATCAATATCTTTGAAATATTATCCTACACCTATGTAATTTTTTACAACGCAAATTTAAAGTTCTGACAACGTTACACTCCTTAAATTCCTATTTTTAAAGCGCACAATTTTTCACTTGCTTTCCAGACATGTGAAGACATTTTTCCCCATCGCTAGTCAACGCTATGTGCTCTGCTGGATGGAACTTATCGCACATTGAAATCAACAAGACAAATTACCGAAAATGTAATGTCACGCCCCCCTCGTTTACCAAAAAGAAAAACTTACTAAGTATATAACACGGCTCGGCATGTGGGCAACAATCGCGATCGAGAATTGGGGAGAAAGAGCCTCCTTATTTTCTCTCGTTCTCGCCCTGAACGTGTTGGATGCATTTGCATGCATAAAAAACACATGACGTGCTCCACATTTGTGACATTTGTAACAACGAAGCGGCGAGGGGAGCTGCAAAAGTGTTACACGCAACAGCAACAACTGCGCAGGCAACCAGAGATTGTCCAAAAATCAAGAAGAACAGGAGAGGAAAGATTCCAGACTATAAAATACCTCTTACTGTATCGATTTATAAGAAATACATTGATATTGAGAATTAGATGATATTTTTATATTTGTTTAAGCAAAAGGGGCACGTTCTTTAGTTATAAGACAACTGAGTATTTTATAAGCTACCATCACAAAATGAATTTCAAAAGATCGCATAGATCCCGAGATCCTTCAGTTTCTACATACTTTTATAAAGATAACTTTAATATTGTTAGATTAAGAAGTACATATGTTTTTTATAAAATACCCGAACATCACACAAGCTGGCATCCATAAATCTATTTATAAATTGTTTAATCATAGAAAACGCTCTATGTAAAATACACTTTTCCAAACCAAACTTACCCTCACTAAATACCCTGTAAATACAACTGAGAGAACAAAAAAAATTATAAACGAAATGAGGCTGCAAAGGCTTGTTGCCTTCTATATCGCTACCCTTGCATTTTTGGCGCAGTGCAACAACGCAAATTGAGGCAAGGGGGAATGAGGTTCAAGCCGGGGGAGGGGCAGCCCAAGGAAATTGGGGCAAAAGTGCAGCAGCAACCGAAACCGACCATTGGGGGATTATCATGGAAGTCGGGCTAAATGTCATTAGAGCCAGACTAATTGAATGGGCCGTAATAAAAAAGGATATAGGGGTGAGAGTTGAAGAGGAAGGCCAACCAGTTAGCCAAGTTGATAGCGAAAGTCTCTGGTCGTCTATAAATAAATGGGAATTAAGCCAAATATGAAATTTTAATAGCCAGCAGCGATTTCGAGGGCGGAGAAGAGGTAAGCTATACCTGAATATTTCGAGCACTTTGTCAGACAGACAAATTTGAACACTGACTTTCAGCTGAAAACGGAAATTTCCCCAAACATCCGACTCGAGTATTTAATTTCCTACTCAACACGATGCAGTCTAAGCTCCAGGCTGCCACTGATGTCATTTCTGGCTCCTTGTGCAGACATTCTAGGTGGTGGCAAATGGGGGCATTGAGTTCGGTTTTCGGCTGGGTTTGGGTTTATGGTAGGTGGTTGCGCCAGGCAGCAGACTTCAGACGATGGTGGCAAAGCCGGGGTGTCTCAGTCAGGTAGCGGTAGCATAACATAACATAAATAGAAAACAGCCACAAAGGCTTGACAACGCGACAAAGTTGCCTGTGGAGGAACCCCACGCTCACAAAACCTCGCAACACCCCCCAGGGACATATCAGATACATCCTGCAACACTCCAAGCAACCCCCGCAGTTACATATGCGACAGAAATTATGAATGAAACGAAGGAAATGAAGGAGAGCAGGCAAAACAAAGGGGAGGCACAAAAAAGGAAACCAAAACAAAATTCTTTAACTAAGTACAACCAAATTCCCTTAAATAAACCGGGAATGCGGTATGAAATACAAGTCATCGTTATTGTTTAGCTTTGCAACCCTTAAATCTGAATAAAAACTTTCTTATTAAAAGTTATATTTGGCTTTTAAGTTACAAGATTGCACTGCTAGTAGTTGCTTAAAAAAAAACGTAAAGCTTGATTGTCAGTTCAAGAAGTTTTGGATAATCTATAGAGGAAGTAATATTTTTCCTATCATTATAAAAACAAATGTATTACTTTAAAAGCGAATAGTACCAGTATTTCTTAAAGTTGTTTAGGTCTTATCGTTAAATAAAAATTCGCTCTTGGTCTGTGTGACATTAAAAGCAAATTACTGTTAGTAGACAATTTCTGTTTTAACTGATACTCAAATTCTGGCTAAAACCCGAGCACCCCTAGCTGTCATTTCAAGAGAATTTTAACCGTATTTCACATTTAATGAATACAATCTTCCCTTTTTAGCTGTGGAAAACTCCTTTCCTCATTAGCATCAGTAGCTAGCGCCCGCATCCACAACAAAGTTTGTCACAAAGTTATAATGCTCTCATTAGGCCCGAGGAATATGCAAGGACACAGCCGAGGAGGAACCGGCTGGACTGATTCCTGGTGGTGGACTGCGCCATTCTTCCGCTCTTTCCCTGGCAGCTCTTCAAATGCAGCCCAGAGGAGACTCGGCAACAATGCAGCTCAGTTTTAAAAGATTAAAAATTTGTCTGTGGGCGCACTGGGAACATCAGAACATCACCAGCAGCAGGCAGGACTTGACAACAGGATGCATTCTGGGGGCATGAAACTTTTTAGCACTTTTATTGCTGGTGCTGCTGGTGCTGGCAGTGCCACTACAGCAAACTTCTTTCGCACAACACAATCAGAGGCGAGACAAGCGCAAATTGTCAGGTTCTTGACGAGTCTCCGACTGATGTTTGCTACCTCTGCTAATGCCGCTGCAGTTGCCGTTGCCATTCGCATTGCCGTTGCAGCTGCAGTTGCAGTTGCTGTCTGAATGCAGACATAAACAACAATTTAGACGAATACAATAAACAGCAGTTCTAGCGGGGCAAGGCAACCTGCCACTCGGGCTGGTCATAAAGCGAGTCTCTGACTCTATATTTTCTCAAAACACTAGCAGGAAAAATACATTAACAATACATCTGTGTGTGTATACACTGGAGGGCAGAAATACATCAAGCAGATAGGAAAAGACTTTGAAACTGCCTAGCACTGTGGGAAAATGCCTTAAATATTCATTAAATTATAATTAATATAAATAATTAATGAGTTCTGGTACTAGAAATAACGAAACACTGAGACAGACTAAGGTCGAAGCTGGTTCCAAGCAATTCTGATAGCATTAACAAATTATAAACATGAAAATCTAAGTAAACGATTTTCTGCCACTCTGCAGATTTGTCTTTGTTTTTATTCCAGAATTCTCAAGAATTGTTTTCAATCTCAAAACTAGTATTCTTAAGTAAACATATAATAGCCTTTGAAGTTTGTTTTTCCAAGTGAAGGGAAATTATGGCCTCAGCTGCTAATGTCTCTTGTGCTCCCCTGTCAAGAGAAGACGCATCTCTCGGCACTCTACACTTGAACAAAATTAAACTACTCATTTAAGTTGTGATTACCCGTTGCGCTGCCTCAAGGGGCGAGCGAGCAAAGTGTGCTTATCAACACCAGAAAATGTCTGTGTGTGGGTAGGGTGCAAGTTTAAACAAATATTTTATAGAGCACACACGAGGAGGAGAGCATCAGAAGCTGCCACTTCGGGTGCAACAGCAGCTGTGGGGGTTAATGCCGGCATTAGTGCCGCTGCTATATACTGGTATATATGTATGTATATATGCCTGTGTCCGGGAAGGCTTGACATAGTTTCAAGCGGGCGCTTAACGCTGAGTTATCTAAAACTCAAACACACGCACCCATGTAAAAAACAAATACCTGCACACACCGAGAGAGCGTTCGTTCACAGGTGAAGTTGATTTATGCAACAGCTTGCCAAGGCAACTGATTTTACACTGCGGATATACATGGTGTAAGAGTGTAGAGGTTTGAATTTAAAGTCAGGCCATAGAATTAAAAGGAATTATTAAATTAATTATTAGTTACTTTTCCATTTTCCTATTTTTAAATCTTATTAAAACGATTTAAGAATTAATTTGAAGGAAAACAAATGAGAGAACGTAGTATCTTGACTAGTAATCAATGACTACCACTTAAAGGAGCTTGAATTTAGGGAATACCTATGTTATATTGGTTAGTTATTATTCAGTTTTTATATTCTGAAATTTTTTAAGGACAATTTTAAGGTCATTTGGAACGAAAACAAATAAGATAAGAATTAGACTACTATTTCAAGAAACTTGTACGGAATTCAACAAATTTTAATTACTTAGTCAGCTTAAATTAAAGTGATGACAATAAGTACATTTACAAATGCAAAACACACTTCATTTTAGAAGTTTATCATTTGTATTTTAAATTAATTATAATTATTATTTTTTATTAGCAGCAATTTATATTTATATAAAAATATAAAGAAACATCTATTTCAAATGTTTCTTTTAGACTACTTAAGGTCATGTCAGCTTGGATTTTCAAAAATGTATAAATTATGTTCATTATATAATATTTTCCCAGTGCCTGTATCATAATTTTACAAACTTAAGGCTTTTACACCTATTAAAATGAAACAGTGTGGTGGTGGAGTGTTTGTTTTCTTTTTTTGCCACTCCAAAAACTAGCCGGGCAAAATTGCATTTCACCCCACAACTGGGTCGGAGAGCAGAAAATAAAACAGGATGAGGATACGCCGCTGCTCCTCGGCTTCTCGGCTCCGTTGCAATTTCATTAAATTTTCATCAGCATTTCATGCTGCACTTGCTTGCAGCTTGCACTTATGTGCAGCTATTTTATGCATGAAACCAAATAACGAATCCGGGGCTTCACCCTTTTCGGATCCCCAAAGACGGCTGGCTGGATGCCGGGGCGACCAGCTCCATTACTTCATTAATGACCAAAAAGGCAACAGAAATTGGCCCCGCCCAATGGCTGGGGGGTGGCAGAAAACAGCAAAGAACAAAATTATAATCCGCATAATTCAATTGGGCGGCGGCATCGGCGGGGAGAAGGCGCTTAACCTTCTCTCCTTACCCGCTGCTGGCACACTCGGTTCCCGTATAATTAGTCATGAAATCGGATACACCATACGTGCCGAGGGCTTGTCTAGGCGGCATTGAAGGGTTGCCCCAGTCCCCTTGGCCCCCTGACAAAGCAACAGCAAAAAAAAAATGAACCCCACCGCCCCGCCAGATGCGCTTGGCTACTTGTCGCGTGTGTCATTCATCCATCTACCTTTTGTACACCTAAGGCCAAAATAATAAAATAATAATAATATAAGTAAATGGATTTCAAAATATGTAGAAATCTGATAAATTATTTATAACAAATGTCTAGTATTATCTTCATCAAATGCATGTCAGTTGATGTCAGTTTAAGACCTTTATTTTAGGGTATATCAATATCCATTCTTTAGTTTAATTTTTGTCATTAAGAACCACATCTCAGGTACCACTAATTCTCAACTTTTTATAATAAAATCTCCCTCTTTTTAAATTAAACACAAAATCCTATTTCTTCGACTGCAATCGTGTGCAGCTCCCTTCCATCTTTGTAAGCAGCATGTGGCCCAGGTGATTCGAACACGTTTCCACATTATACAACAAAAGATCCAAGGAATGCATCAGTGGAAAGCCAAAAGGGATTGAAGGGGTAATACGTGGCCAGTGGCAATGCATCAATGACTTTCCCCAACGCGGGTGCTACTAGGCAACATCACAAAAAGCTAAAAAAGCTAAAGCCAGACCGGACTTGACAGCTGCATTGCGTGCGGCGCACAGGCAACATGTTAATTCAATTAATCCAACGAAATCCGACGAAAATAGATAAAAAAAGATTCTAAAAGCCTTCTTTCAAACAAAGAAAAACTATTAAAAGATAAGCCCTATAAATAACAAGGAAATAATATTTTAAAATATTATAAATATGAGAGTTGTGCTATTTAGGCTCAGCCATTTTAAAGAGGTTATAAAACCGCATTCCAACTTCTAGTTGGCTTTAAGCAAAACATGTATTCATTAATGTTCTGTATATACAAACCGACTTTAAGCCATTTATTTTCAAGATACACCTCTTCTAGTGATTTAGTTTTATGTTTCTATTTTAGCCTCCAAAAGAAATCGTTTAGATCGGTCAATTAGCTGTTAGATGCTGTGGATATGCACAGCAAATTTATTACCAGTTTGGGGAACATGTCAAGAGACATAATAACGGATTTTATGCGGTCATAAAGAAAATACACACATGCGAAACGCTCTAAAAGTCAACAACTGCTGGCTGGAAAAACCTTGGGGTATTGGAGGCCTATGGCTTTCTTGTTTTATGCGTTTATTTCTTGGCTTAAACTTAGCCTGGCCAGCAACTATCAGAAAACCAGACCTAACTCAACTCAAATGATTTACGTATAGTATATAGGCATTTACGTGGCGGGGATTAGCGGTGGCAGGCGGTCGCGCAAGTGCCGAAAAACTCGTTTTGGACTCCACTTCAAGAACTGGAGCAAGCCGTTTGAGTATCTGCTATATTCCAGCATCAGGTTTTTCGCTTTTTCGTTTTTATTTTTTCCAAGAGAATTGAGCACAGCTGGCAAGCAAAAAAAGCAAACGCAAAAGGAACAATTTTGGCGTTTTATCTCCGCCTAGAGAGTAGAATAGAACCGCAGTCATTGGCAGACTAGATGAATGCAAAGATAAAGCTACCCCCACAAAAATTCCGGCTGCCAAAGTGGAACAAGTTCAAAATCGCCCGAGGCCAAGTGACAAAAACTTGGCACTCTTCAAAAGAGGAAAAACCGCAAGAAAAAACAAAAAAAAAAAGAAAACAAACAGAGAAAAGTGGAAATCCAAAAAGTGTACACCATTTCCATTAGGTTTTCATGTTTCTGCTCACCTTTGATTCGGTCAACGTTGGTTATCGCAACCTGGAATGAAAATAAGAAAGATATAGGGGTCAATTATATGGCGGCAAATAATTGTTAATATATTTCACACAATTGTACAAATATCGGTATATACAAATATATATTTATATGGGAGGAAATGTGTTTATTGCTGAGCCTCTTTTTCCCAGGAACATTTTTACATCCGCGTCAAGGGCTTATCTGCTGATGTCTGACGCTGACTCTGTTTTTAGTTTCTTTTTCTGATTCTGACTGACTGCTTTCGGAGCAAACAGGGGGCAAAAATAAAGGAGAAATAAATATAATAACAAACCATTATAATCAACAGGGGAATACCCAGTATTTGAGGAAAAAAAATATTATAAGAATTGTCAATATTGAGCATATTTTTACGTATACTTTTTTTTCTTCCCTTTCTAATAATGTTATGTTTAATTTAAGGAAATGAAAATTATTAATGTTTTTGCATTGTAAACTATAATTTCCTGGAATATTTTATATACTTTTTAAGAGCAAATACTATTTATAAAATCCCTTAGTAGACTTTAATAAATTCAATTCTCCGTATTTGATTTTTTCCCAAATAATGTTATAAATCAATCCATTAAAATCGAAAATTCTTTCCATACAAAAAATTTTTGGTTCAAACTTTTATATTTAATATTCATCAAAAATGTTTCAATTTATTGTTGTATGCATTTTATCTAGGGATATTTATGATTTAATATCTTTTCGGTTTCATTCACCTTTCATATCGCTTCGGAAATATTAAATATATATTTTTTTGTATTTATATCCATATATAAATAATTTTGATATATGTACATTAACATACATTTTAATATACTTTATATATTATTTATTAAAAAATTACTTATTTTCTCCACGATATCACGATATAGGCCAAGAAGTTTTTCCAAGAAGTTTTGAGACTGACGATTAAATCGATTCTAAAAATGTATAACAATGTATAGCATAATTGTAAAAAATCTATTAATCGGTTATAGAATCGATTTTATTTCCAGCTCTCCCCAAAAATTAATTAGTATCAAAAAGACGCAACACCAGCTATGGATGGCGACGCGGGGCAAATATTGATTTTATGTTTATATGTATATAAGCATTTCTCGCATGTCTGTATACATATATGTATAACCCCGGCAGAAACTTCATTTTGATATGCACAAAATCAGACATCGGACGAATATATGTACAAAGATGCGTAAAAACAAAAGGCACTAAAAGCAAAACCAAACAAAACAAACCGAGGGGCATAAACCAGACCCAGACCCTGAGCTTTTTGGCTAGGCCGTGCTTAAGATATTTCAAACACGTTGAAACAATTGTCGGCCAGAAGCGACAAACGGCCAAGAAAATGCGCTAAAGCAGGGCGAAAAAGAACAACAAAAAAAGTATAAGGAAAGAGAGCACAAAAATAAAAGTATAGCGAATTTGTTCAGTATTTTATTTTACGCAGTGGGCGGTGGAGTAGGGACAGCAACACCCCCTTTTCTTCGGGCAATCACATTTGCAGGACGACCACCCCTACGACGAATTGCCAAGATTTCCCTTTGTCAGCGCTCCCCTCGTTTTTATCCTTTTTCCTTTTTTTTCGTGCTCACGTGACCTGCTTACGAAAGTCAAAGCGAGAACGTCTCGGTCGCAGGATGTGTTTTGTGTGTGCGGATTTCGCCTAGAGCCTCTAGGCATTTTCTTCTTTTTCCCGGCACGCGGCAAAGGTGGTTACTTTTAGCGCGAGGGGCCTGTGACCCTA
>VNJV01007260.1:0-11056 GCA_008042635.1 Drosophila nikananu
AGAGGTTTCGTATTAATGCAAGGTGTTTATCTGTGCTTTCTCTGTTGCAGACCTCGGATATACTTATGTAGCTATAATAAATTAAGATCCCCCCCATAGTTCCGCTTGACGCGCTGCTAATCGTACGCTATAGCTCAGGTTGCTCACACTTAAATTAAGGGCGCCCAGAGTGGAGCAGCGTTTACTTCCACAGCTTGCCGTCGGCAATCTCCAAGACCATCTTCTTGCGGAAGTAGTCCATGTTCTCCTGCGAAAAGGTGATCGGAGCATCTCGCGATATGTATTCGGCGAACATGCAGCTGAAGACGCCGCAGTCGCTGCCGTTCGTTTGCTGCGGCACATTGGGCACGCTCTCGATTCTGAAGCCGCTGGTATCGAAGGGCTGTTTGCGCTTGTCGAGTGACTCCTGGCGCAGGTACGACTCCAGTGCGTCCAGCACGTCCTGGTTGGGTTTTCCCATCGAGTCGTAGTATAGGATGCTTTTGTCGCGCATATGAATCACGGCCATGCACCAGTGCACGCCGTTGCAGTGCACTGGAACCGGTATAATATCCTTGCTAAATAGATCTACTTTGCGAGTCCAACGCTTCACGCCGCCGTATCCGTTCTGCAACAACCGAGGAACGAAAAAGGTATTCATCGCGTACACGCTGGGCAGCTCGCTGGAGCGTAGCTCTGAGCGCTCGGTCAGGAGGTTCATGTAGAAATTAATGACCTCATCGTTCAGCCATCTGCTGCCGAGCAGCGTCCTAATATCATTCTTAGTAATCTGCAGACTAAACTTGGAAACTATCACCTGAAAGGGGGAGAGCGGAGAGAAGACGAAGGGTTAACTTCAACAAGTATCTCTGAGTATATTCATGTGAAACTCACCTGATGAGGTGCACCATTTATTAGTTCATTGAATCGCTTCATATGCTCCTCGGTGAGCGGAATAAACTCTGATTCCTTCCCATCTTTGGCCGTGTCCACCGAGCCGATTACCAGGAGCGGCTTGTAAGTAAGACTAAACTGGAAGATTTTCGCGCGCATGCTATTCTCAAATTCGCGACGTGCCTCGCGCGACTCTTCGGCCCTAGAATTTTAACAGAAACGATTTTTGAGGAACCAGTTGGCATGGCAGAGTGAAGAGACACTTACTGCTTGATGGCCAGTTGGCGACGGTGTTCGATCTCTTTTTGCTGATTCTTCAATCGGTTTTTAAACTCCTCGGCGTAGTCGTCCTTGAAGAAACGGCAGCCGGCGAAGCGGCGCTGCAGGTCCAAGTAACTGAGCGTTGGGGAATTAGGGTCAATTTTAAGCGGTTCCTTTGAAGGGGTAGAGTCACTGCGGAATGCATTGAAAAGAGATTGGATTAATTCTGATCATAGGATTCATGTGAATCACTCACGTGTCGTTGGCCTGGCGAGCAGCAGCCTTTCCTTTGGCACTATTGTCATTGGTCTGATCTGCATCGGAGGTATTTGAGCTATTTGAGGAACTCGAGGTCTCCGATATGGATATCGTCGACGCGTGACTAGTAATGCTCTTGGAGCTACTCAAGCGCATAAGCGGAGGCGGTGAGCTCTTTTTCTGCTCACGATCCAGAAGCTTGGCATAATCTACAAAATCACGGTTAGCGCTGTTACTAACGGCTTTCGGCGGCGGCGGCGACTGCTCCTGCCGCGATAGAGGTGGCTTATTGTTGGCCAGGATGCTTCCCCAGGTGTTGGAACGCTCGGGGGCTCTGTTCACGAGCTGCAGCGGCGGAGGCTTCGTGTTGTTTATAGCACGGATTGTGGATTTGTCGTTGCAAACATTGCGCAGCAAAGCGAGGTACTGCTCGTGCTCTGAACGACGGTCCTGCTGGTTTAGCAAGCTGTCCTCGCCATGTCCTGACGATCTGATGGGGTTGGGATGCCCATTCATACGGCTATCGGGGAAGCCGTTCTGTCCCAGGCGTACGGCATCTGAATATAGCATTTGTGGACGCATCGCCAGCGAGGAGGTGGAATCAGAGTTCATGCAAGTGATGCCAGTCAGGGGCGGTGGTGGTCTATAGGAAGCACCCGGGCCAAACGAGGGCATCGGCTCATCGTCATCCGAAAGATCTATGTTTATGTTGGATGCATTGTTGCGGACGCGATGCTGAATGAGCGTCGGCGCATTAAAGATGGACAGTCGCTTGGCGAACTGCCGTGGATTTCCCTTCTCCCGTTCACGGTCTGCCATGGATATAGAGGGCACGGGGTCCTCGGCAATCTCATTCGGTATGAAGCGCGGAAATGAGTTGTCCACGCGACGGTATTTGATCAACGGCGGTTCGTCCTCTGCGATGCTGTAAAACCAAGTAAAGAAACTATAACTAAAGAACAACATTAACAAAACAATAAATTGTATGAACGTTTTTGGAATTTGTAAGGCTGTGTAAAGCACACGAGCACGTTTCTAGTGGCTTTAACGATTTCAAATCATTTAGGAAGGCAACAGAGAAAGCTATGCTTCCCATATAACCATTTGCTTTTAAAACAGATGTTCTTTTGTATAGACTTTCTGGGGTTTTACTTTGATTTGTTAAATACTTTGTTAAGACAAATTAAAAATTAATAAGTATTATTTTGATGGAAGACCAAGCAGTTCATAGTTTAAAACCAATAAGTTTACAGGAGAGGAAATAAAAGCTTAGCTCAGAATGCTCACCGTCGCTTACGGGTACTCCGCAAATGTTGGTCCCCAATGGGACCAGATCCGGAGCCCGCCTCGTCAGGGTCCGCTTGTGTGTCTTTCTTATACCAGCCGAATATAATTTTGCGAATACGGTTCAGAACCTCTAAACCCATCGGATTGCCTGGCTCAGCAATATCGTCGGCGTCTGGCTCCAGTACCGAGTTAATGTTCAGATAGATTTCCCTGAACAGGGCCCAAGCTCTCGGATCGGGGCTTCTAATTAGATGCGGGCCCAAATAGAGCAGCTTCCCGCTCAGAGTTATGATCTCGTAGATCTGCGATCGGACGCGTTCCTCTTCCGGGTGGGGCTCGGCTGCCACGCGTTTGCAAAGCTCGCCTAAATACAGGAGAGTCTTGTGGACGGCGATGGTTGTGCGTTCCAGCGGGGTGAGAAATTCTTCTATTTTTATTTCTTCTATTTCTGGTTCTAGATCGGAAAACGCCTGGAGCTCCTGATAAACGAGGTTCTGCTGTTCGTTGACTTCTATTTCTGGTTGGGGAACGGAAAACGCCTGGAGCTCCTGATAAACGAGGTTCTGCTTCTCGTTGACTTCTATTTCAGGTTCGGGAACGGAGTAAGCCTGGGGCTCCTCGTCAACGAGGTTCTGCTTCTCGCTGACTTCTATTTCTGGTTCGGGAACGGAGTACGTCTGGGGCTCCTGGTATACGAGGTTCTGCTCCTCGTTAACTTCTATTTCTGGTTCGGGAACGGAGTACGTCTGGGTCTCCTGGTAAACGAGGTTCTGCTCTTCGTTAACTTCTATTTCTGGATTGGGTAAGGAGCACGCCTGGAGCTCCTGGTAAACGAGGTTCTGCTCCTCGTAAACTTCTATTTCTGGCTCAGGAACGGAATACGACTGAGTTTCCTGGTAAACATGGTTCTGATTATAATCATCAATCTGGTGTTCAGCTGAATGGATCTGCTCCTCGTTAACGAATTTCTTGCCGGTCTGACGGCATTTCAAAAGTCCGGGTTGCTGCCCCTGCTGCTCCTGGCCAGCGCTGGCGAGCGCGTCAGATGTATTGCTTAGCAATACAGAATCATGTGGGCCTGCGTTGGATATTGAAGCGTCCGCATTTTGCCCGAAGCCATCGGGAATCAGCGACATGCGTGTTGGCTACCAGTTTCCTCAAAAAAAAAGGCTGCAAGGAATCGACGGCGTCGTTAGCGTTCGCGAAAATGTATGAAAGTGCAAAGAAAGCCGGCTGAGTGTCAAAGGCTTCTTCCCGCTTTTCTGGGCGCAAGGAAAATGTCGCGTCCAACTGCCACTGGAAGCCACCGAATGGCGATCAACCGAGCACTTACCGTTTGCAATGCTGCTGGACACTTTGAAATGAAATTTCGTTATTGAACAAAGCAGACACACAAACTACTATTCTATTAATCAAGCAAAGAAATTTTCGTTTTTGGCGTGCTGGTGTCAGAGTGACCGTAGACAGAATCCCCCACAATACTACTGTCAATTAGTGATGCCGAAAACATCGATGTTTTCAACATCAAGGTTTTTCTTGGCGAAGTTTTCCGATGTTTTTCGATGTTTTTGTTGATGTCGATGTTAGGCGATTCATCGATGTTTAATGTTCGATGTTGCATCACTAAGCCTTGATTGTGACAACCCCACCCCATTTTTTAACACCATGCAGCTAGGTCACCCCTATTAATCCACCGTGCACGGGAATGGACGAAGCGGTACCAGTAATTTTACCTATTCGTCCATTCCCGTGCATGGTGGTAAACAAATGGGGTGGTAACATTTACCGATTCGTCCTCTCCCGTGCATGGTGGGGTAATCGAGGTTTTCTCTTGGCGATGTTTTCTGATGTTTTTCGATGTATTTTTAATCCCAAAGTTAAGCAATGCATCGATGTTATATTTTGCCAACAGCGACGAACATCAACATCGAGGTTTTCGGTCGAATCTGCATCACTACTGTCAATGCATATAACATACCAAAAGAATTTCGCACACAGCGGCGTTGCCAGACTGTTTTTAATTGTTATTTTCACTGTACAAATCGGAAAAATGTCCATCAAAGGTAGGATAATTTAGCCGAGCGCAAGTGGCTTTTAAAATATTTAATACATATATATATATATATATATATAAAATATATATTATTACCTGTATTAAATTAAATTCACTGAAGAAACGTCAAGGAACCCAGATAAAATGGAACAGAAGAAATAAAGATATGAAGGTACTACTTATAATTGATTTCACAAATATTTGCGAACTGTATTTGAACTTCTTCGCTATACCTGTTTCGCTCTAAACCATTCAGCACACGGGGAAACACGAATTAGAAGCAACTAGATGCGCTTATTCATTCTACTAATTCAACGTCAAAGTGGCAACCGTGTCAGTGTGTACATTTCTAGAAAATATTGCTGTAAAGTAGATGTAAAAGTATTATAATATGAACATTCAACATGTAATAATGTAATAATTCTGAACAAATACTTTGCAGCGCAAACCTGGTAAAAAAAGCTTTTTCTCCCAATGTTTTTAAGTTAATACATTTTAATACATTTATTTTTCCGCCAGTGATACTATCTTGACACTCAATAAGCATCATAGGAATTATTGTCAGTGAACTGGTCACACTTCAGCTTACACCGGCATTTCATAAAAATTGACAACAAATTTTATTTTCGGAGATTTAAGAAAAAAAACACCATGTCAGAGCTCGAGAACCTGGCCGGCAACGACAAGGAACTGCAGGAGTTCCTAATGATCGAAAAACAGAAGCAGCAGGTTAACGCACAGGTAAGCTCACACTCGGCAAAGAATCCGCCGCCTAAATAATAACATTCGCACATTGCTCTCGCAGATTCATCAGTTCAACGAGGTCTGTTGGGAGAAATGCATCGGGAAGCCGGGCAACAAGCTGGACAGCTCCACCGAGACATGCCTTAGCAACTGCGTTGATCGCTTCATCGACACCTCGCTGCTGATAACCCAGCGATTCGCCGAGATGCTCCAGAAGCGCGGCGGGGAATAATAGGAAGTAAAGGACGAATCTTCCACGACTGTCCCACTGTTAAAGCTATTTTTAAACAACAATTATCATGTAAGCCACTTGTTGCCACCATTGTTCCAAAGCGCGGAACAGAGTTTCCGCCATACACATCGGGCTTAAGAGGTGCGGTGTGTATACAGTGCCCATGTCGGAGGAACTTTGAAATGGTTTACCATATTCCCAAGGTTTCCAACGACCCCAACACGTAAGACGATATCAAAATAAATTAAATTCACGTGATGTTTGTTACCAATTGAAACTGTTTTTTGATAGTTTAAATTCTAAGTACATAATATTGCTATAGAATAATTTTTCTGGTTACTTTTAACATAAACGCTACATAAAGAATAGCTGAACTAAAAACACTTAAATTAGCAAATGGAAAGTACACTAAATTTCATACAAAAACATGAAAAATAACACTAACAAAGATTTATTTTTTTTGTTATTTATTAATATCACTGCACAAGTACAACAACAACTACCACACCGCCGACAACATTAAGATCAACAACAACAATAGGCAGACTAGGATCCCCCCTTGGTGCCCACGATCCGATCCTCCAGAGCCCGAGCTCCCCGAGATCGTGCCGCGTCCTAATCCCTGCCCTGGCAGCAGAAGAAAAGGAAGTTCCAGAGCAGCGTGCTTGCTCCGTAGAGGGCGCCGGCGAGGCCGACGGTGGCCTGGAACGAGTACCGCTCCACCACCCAGTGGGCGAGGGCGCCCCAGAGGAGCACCAGCAGGCCGTTGGTAAAGTGAACGGGTCGCCGGATGGCCGTCCAGTTGGCCCGCGTCATGCCCATCTGAAAGACGAGCTCCTGCAGAAAGGCGGTGACCACCTGGCCGAAGCCCAGCAGGACGGCGGACACGCTGAGCAGCAGCTTCGACGTGGAGAAGCTAATGACTGCGGGCGAAGAGAGTTACGTTGCCATTATTGCATCCAGTCTCTGGGAGACTTTCTTGAGAAAGGGGGTGGGGGGGGGACTCACAGATCAGGGCCAGGCATTTGCAGAGGCTGCCCAGTGTGTGCCACTGGAGCTTGCGCTTGTAGAGGCTCGTACCGAAGCGCGGCGTCATCAGCGAGAAGCACATCCAGGGAAAGGCCAGCAGCGAGAAGAGGAACGGTATCTCGGCGTTCTTCAGCGCATGGTGGCTGACGGCCAGGCCCGGTAGCACCGTCAGGCACATCACATAGCTGAAGATGTCCGCCGAAAGCAGCAGCGTGGTGGCGTACAGCTGCGGCACCAGCAGCGCCTGCTGCAGCGGCATGGCGATCTTGTCCAGCAGATTCCACCACAAATGCGAGGTGACCGCCCGCGACATACGACGGATGCGATGCTGACAGATCGAAGAGGTTCCAAATCAGTGCAAACAAGAAGGCACACGACGCCGTACTCACCAAATTGGCGTGGTCGGGCGGCAGGGGCGAGGAGTTGCCGGTTCCCACTCCGGTGGCCGTCGGATTCAGAGGCGTTAGCGGATAGAGGCGTCCATTGGACAGGGATTTGTGCGATGTCTGCGAGGCACACATGCCGTAGTTGTCTATCGTCGCGTTGCTCGATCGCATCATGGACACCGTCTCGTCCTCCTCGGGTATGATCTCCATGATCTCCACACCGTTGGGATTCACGTATGTCACATAGGCCTCATCGGTGGCCAGCATATAGTTGCTGTGCGTATCCACCACGGCGGCGGCCACCGCTGCGCCCGGCGTTGCCGTTAGGGCGCCCAATTCGGTGGCCGGATTCCGCCACGACAGCGTGTCCAGGCCATCCAGTTGATCTGCCACCAAATTGGCCGCCAGTGAGGCTCTCAGCGGCAAGGCCGCGAAACCGGTCTCCGCCTTAATCACCGAGATACGTTTCGTGGTGAAGGCGTCCTCGCGATGCTTGGTGATGATCAGGCTCAGGGGTATGAGATTCACCAAGAGGGCGGACATGAGGACAATCGACTGGGCGGTGCCGTACAGCGTCCGGAGGCTGGTGAAGACGAACGAGAGGAACAGCTGGCAGAAGGCCTCGCCGCACAGGTGGATCGTCTTCCGCACGTACTTGTCCTCCCGCGGGCGCACTGCCTCCAGGATGACGTGGGTCTTCCACAGATACAGGCTGGAGCCAATGCCTGCAATCAAATGAATGGTATTTTCAATGAATTCAATTGAACATTTCTAAAACAAAGACCAGGGATCGTGGTGAGTCTCCCTTTATTTTATCAAAATTTCTAAAATTCCGAATGTTTTTGTTTTATAAACCAATTTTGTTATTGCCACAGATAAAGGCTAGCCTTGTGCCGCCATGAAAGTGAAATAAACCAATCCAAACTGATAAAAAGGCTGCAAGTATCGACCCGTACACACGTATTCTGTGCGTATACGTGATATGTTGCGTATACGACGCGCTATCCAAAGCCCCAGTTGGGTTTTCGTATAATATTAAACCATCTTTGTCAAGTTACCAGCAAAGCAGCCGTAGAAGACAATGGCCACCACCTGGGTGGTGGTGGTCACCACTATCCAGGCGGAGGAGAACAATATGCCGGCCACCATTAGCGAGACGCAGGCAATGAGCGTGGCCAGCAGGAAGACCCTGCGATACTGTGTGGTCTCCCTTGACCTGCCGCTATACTCCGTGTCCAAATGCTCCATGATGGAGCGGCACAGCTCCCCGGTGGCCTGATAGACGATGGCGGGCCAGATCCTAAGCACCAGATCCTTGTCGGACTCCACCACGTTGCCGTACAGGTAGGCGGGTGTGGCCAGGAAGGCCTGCGGAAGGGAAAGTGAAGTTAAAACCAACTTATGTTTTATTTGGGTGTTTTATATTTCTAAATATGATTATTAAATAATAATAGAATTTCTTTTTCAGAGCAAGAAAATTATGTACAGGGGCGCGTTACGAAAGAGAAGCTGCTATTTACGTGTATGGCAAAGCCGCAGAGCATGTACTTCTGTTGGATGTGCTTCTTGACCACTCGGCGTCGCTGGATGCCAGCGGTGGCCCTGGCTGTAGGTCGACGAACAGCACCAGTGGCTGCCACTCCCATGCTTACGCCTACGCCCACTCCGCCGATCGCTGTGGTGGCCATAGCTGGCTCTGGCTCTGGCTCTCTCCTCGCTCGCTCTCTCTCTCTCTCGCTGTCCTCTTGAACCGTTTCTGCTGGACGAGAAGAATCCTATCGTATCCTGGTGAAGGCTTAACCAACTGCTCACTGCTGCTCCCTGTGGAACTTGTGTGTACACTCCGTCTAGCCGCTGGCATTCATCATTCGATAGCCAAGCAAAGCCACAGCCAAAACCGAAACCCAAAACCCAAAAACGTTTAGATATAATGGCGAACAAAAAAGACTGGCTGTCGGATCCGGAGAGCCGGAGGCACGGAGACCCCGGAGAGGGAGACTGATAACCATCGGAGCGCTTATCACGCCGCCAGATAGATATCTGTGTCCACACAGAGGCGCAAGTGTATCTGCGCAGCTGCGTATCTAAGTATCTGAGTAACCGTGTATCTGGGTATCTGGGTATCTAGCCGGTATCCGTGAGATTAACGTCAGATATGTAAAGCGTTTGCGTTTTGCGTTTGCAATTCTGTCAGCGAGCAGTGGATTATGTTTATGGCGGAGGAGGATACGCCGTAAACATGGCCGGGGATGAGCACGGAAAGGAGAGAGAGAGAGACCCGCATTCCGGGCTAATGCAGTTTGATCGTTTTAAGGTAATATTTATTAAACCTTGAAAGGAATTACTTTAATGTAAACCTACGTTTTTCTGGTGATCATTTTTGTAGAATCCCAGTAAATGGATCCACCTTGACAAACTCTTACTTGTAGTATTTAAAATTCTAGGGTTTATAGGTTTCCAAGCATTGAGTGTTTGTTTAAAATATCATACTCTTGGGCGCTGTATTTAACAGATATGGCGTACATCGAGAAAATAAAAAAATAGACAACACCTAGAGAAAATAACACTTGTTTTAAATGGGTCACATTTGTTGCTTAAAAATCGCTCCTTAAAGGGTTTTTTGGTCATAACTTGACTTAAACTCAACCGATTTCAGTTTGGTTTCGTTGTTTCTTCTTAGTTTTTATAGGAGAACTTTCCTGCATTCAAAATTCTATAACTAATTTTTGGTCTATTTTTGTCAAAAATTTGCCAAAAAATAGAAATCGAGTTTTTAATGCAGAAATGTTCCCATATGAAAACTAAGAAGAAAAAACTTAAATCGGTTGAGTTTAAGCCAAGCAATGAACAAAAAACCATTGAAAATGTTTGCGATTTTTGGCCAACAAATTTACCAATTTTTTTCAACAAAATGTAAGGGGTCGTCAAAATTGTCAAAAAAAAGACAAAAAATTAGGTATCGAGTTTTGAATGCAGAAATGTTCTCCTAGAAAAACCAAGAAGAAAAAGCCAAACCAGACTCAAATCGGTTGAGTTTAAGCCGTTAAGTTATGATCAAAAAACCATTGAAAATGTTCGCGATTTTTGGCCAAAAAATTTACCCATTTTTTTCAACGAAATGTGAGGGGTTACAACGTCAAAAATGTCAAAACTTTGGCAAATCGGTTGAGTTTTTATTAGAGAACTTTTCTAATGCTATGGCGGCCATGCCCATGTCCATGTCCGTGGCTGGTGTGGTGCGTCTGGGAGTGGTGAAAGTGATGCGCGCTGCTAGTTGCTCCGACGGCTGTTCTGCGGCCCTGCTGCATCTGCTGGGTGGCCACGATCGCTTGAGTCGCAGCTGCCGCAATGGCGCTGGAAGCGGAGCTGCCAAGCTGCGGCGGCTGAGCCGGAAGCGAAACGGGCAGTGTCGCGCTTTTTATGAACAGGCACCGTGCAGATGGTCTCGCGACGCTTTTCCAGTTTGCGATGCCGCTGGCTGCTCATGGATCTGCGTCGCGATGGCCACCTGCTCGTCGGCGTCCTCTATCATCTTGAAGTACTCGCCGCGCTGGCTGTGAAACTCCAGCTTTCACTGCTTGAAGAAGAGGTGCGCAGCTCCTGTGGCAGGTGCTCGATCATCTCCAGGTAGTCCACTAGGTAGAGCATCTTCGATGTGTTGCTGCTGGGCCGTAAAAAAGGCGGCAGCGCGTTAAGAAAATGTTTGCAAAATTTTTCACAAAAACTGCGGCAGTGTGTCTGCAAAGGAAAGCTTTAGAAATGCCGAATATTCCGTAGTTGACATAGTGCATTCTTGCCTTAGATGTATCTGGTCACACTTAAATAGTTCCAGGGCTAACAGAAATATCGATAGTTTCGCACTTTCCAACACTAAAATTTGTTGTCAAAATTTTTGTTTTGGTTGTTGTTGTAAAAATTGTTGTTGTTGTACAA